>PVHX01011262.1:0-65315 GCA_004024805.1 Geosciurus inauris
AATTGATATGTTATCCTCTATCTATGTACAATGAGTCAATTTACACTGTCAACATGTAAGCCTAAATAAAACAAGAATAAAAATTAAAAAAAAACCAAAAAAACAAAAAAACAAACAAAAAAAAGACTGAATAGAAAGCAAGCTAACTCTCCAGTACTGAACACAAGACCAGTGCTATTATTCTTTCTGGACTGGAGAGTAATCTGGCTACAGGGAAGATGTGGGGGGTGATGCATTTTGCCGTGTGTCTGCTGGTTGTATAGCCACAGGGAATCACTCCTCTCCACCTGAGGCTACATGCCAGCCTTATCCACCACATCCTCCCTATATCCAGGCGAAACCAACCTGCTCTGGGTAGTCTTGGGATTTTTATAACATCTCATACTAGCTTAGGTGGCATAGTACAGACCCAATCAATGTATTATTGTGGGAAGAGTGGCAGAATACAGAATATAGACTAGTTCTAGAAGTGGTTGTGTCTGGCTGTAGAAGGCTGTAAACCTAGTAGCACTTATAATGTAGCTATTTATTTATACTCCTTCCTCTCCTTTAGAAGAAGAGTCCCTTGAGGACAGAGGCTGTACATTATTGTTACCCAGTACTTAGTGAAACAGACACTCTCATTACCCTTTAACTGCTTGTTGAATGAGTGAAGCTGACCCTGTTCAAGGAAAGTGGTTGGACCTTGGACTGTTTCATTAACATTTAGGTCTTTGATTAGACAACTAAACTCCAGCTCCTCTCTAAGGAAGGCTGAGGATGCTCAAGGACTTCAACAATAACAATGAAATGTCTTTATATAAGCCTGTTGTTCCTTGAAAATATTCTGTAATGTTGAGTATTTCTTGATTACCTTCAGATCTGACATTCTGAGCTTTCCCTAAGTTATAGGAACTTTAACAAATGTAAACAGTTTCAGAAAGGAAATGACCTTATGTGATGAGCCCAAAGTTTTTATAACCATGGGTACAAATTTCCCTTTCCTCCCATCAAAATACAGTGATAGCTTCATGACTTAGCATTGTCATAGAGAAAATAGGGCTATTACATTTCCTCCCACAATGCATAAAAACTGTAATTATGTGCTGGTGAGCTTTCCTCCAAAGAACGAATGGATAGACATATACTACTGGAGAGTGCCATTTGCATCAGGAAGATTTTAAGGAACATCCAAAGAAAGCAGATATAAGTGGAGAATGGGCAGGGCCATAAAAGGAAGAGCCTGAGATGCAAGGCAGGGAAGAGGGGCTATGGCTTCAGGAGGGCCAGGAGGCCTATCTTACCTGGCTTTTCATAAGACTTGACCTGGTTGAAATATTCTCCTTCCTTGGCTTCTGTTATACTGTTCTCTCAAACTTGTCTTCAAACATCTTTGTTCTTTTACAGTGCCCTTTATAGGTTTTTAAGAGGAAGCTATTAGTCCTTTAAATGAGTGAGTACTATTATTCTGCCATTAGCCATTTGCTTCAATGAGCTCTCTTTTCAGTGACTACAGCATCTTCATCTACTATTTACGTGTTGATACTTTCACATATTCAACAAGTTTTTACCTTGCATATAACTGTACCACACACTGAGTGAATGAATGAATCAAACAATGATTTCTGCCTTCTAGAGCTCATATTCAGTGCTAGTGGGGGAGACAATAAACACTAAATGAGAATATGAGAATTGTATTGTGTAGTAGTGCCATGGAGGAGAGAAAAAAGAGCAGTATAAGAAGGATCAGGAATACTTCAGGTGGGTTGCAGTATAAGAAGGATCAGAAATACTTCAGGTGGGTTGCAATTATAAAGATGGTGAGGAGAGTATTTATTCTCCAATGCCAGAGTCAGCCATGGCATCTGGGGAAGAGTGTTTGAGGCCAAGGGAACAGCCAGTGCAGGCATGTACTAGGCCAGTGTGGCAAGGGCCAAGTGGGTAGAGGAGGGTAGAAATAGATGAGATTAGGCAATCAATGGGAGCCCAGATAGTATGAAATTGATAAGTAATTTAGGCAAATAAAGTGAGGGGCCATTGTAGCATTTTAAGCCAAGGACTTACGTCATTTGACTTACATTTTAAATGTTTTCTTGCAGCAAATGGATAGCATGAGAAAAGGCAGGGCAAGATGTAAAGGGCAAGGGTGGAAGCAGCAAGACTAGTTAGAGGTTCTTTTTTATATTTAGTTCTTTTGCAGCGTTGGGGACTGAACCCAGGGCCTTGTACATGCTATGAAAGTGCTCTACCACGGAGCTGCATCACCAGCCCTGTGAGACTTGTCAGAAAGCTCCTGTGGTAATCCAGGGGACAGATGATGGTGGCTGGGATGAGGATAGGAGTAAAGACATAGTTAGAATTTAGAGAAATTCTGAAGATAAAATGAAAGGGAGACAGGTGTAAAATTATCCCATGGTTTTAGGTCTGGGCAACTGGAAGGATGGCGGTGCCATCAAATGAATTATGGATATGGGAGGGCAGATTTGACAAAGTGAAGATCAGGGGTTATGTTTTATATATTTTGAATTTGAGACACCTGTTATTCAACAGCCATCTAATATTATCCCCAATGGAGATGCTAAGTAAGTATTATACATAAGAGTTTGGGATAGATAGAGATTTACATTTGGGCATCCTGTGCATATGGTAGAGGATGACATCTTTAAGGGAATGAATGTGGATAGAGAAAAGGGCCCACACTGAAACATGACCATTCCACTAAGAGTGTAGGAGATGGAGAGGACCAATCAAGAAGTCCAAGAAGAGATGGCATCTTCTCCAAACCCTATAGGCTGGATTTGGTCCTTCTCCTATATGTGCCCATAACACACTTTACCTGAATTTGTCATAAAACTTAATATCCTGCATTAAAATTATATATATACCCATTTCCCAACTCGATTGAACCTAGCAGTGTTTGACTAATATTAGGTATTATAAAATTAGCATTTTATTTCATTATTATCCTACATAAGCCAAACTGCATAATATTAAAAAGGGCCATGCCTGGATTTAATACTGTTTGCCTGACAAACACTTTAGACACTGGAGTACTGTACAGCATTTTATGTTTTATTTTATGGATTGGCATCCTGCCAATGTTATTTACTGCAGATTAAGTATTGATTCGGTAGCAGAATGGAATATCACATTCAAAATTATTTTTTTGCCATTATTTATCTCTAAATTTTTGTCTTACTCATTCCCTATACCAGGCCAGTCTTTACAAAATAAAATCAAAATCCCAAATAGCTAGGCCTCTAATGTGGCAATAAATTAATTCAGGTGGAAAGAAGACCACTAAAACAGTATAATATTATTTATAGCTTTCTGAGGGCACTATTTAGGTTTTACTAAAATGCAAAGAAACAGCTCACAAATATCATTGAATAGTAAGTCCCCTCAGGATTTTATGTAGCTCTGGTGGATACACAGTATTTGAAGAGTCCTGTCCAGATCTGGCCTCAATTACACAGATTCTGATCTCAAATATCTGCTGTACTATGGAAGGTCAAGATAGCAAAAGCTAAAGTACTAGGACACTGCATTTCAAGGAAATAAGCAAGAACAACCACAAAGGACTCAGGAAACAACAATAAAACAGGATTTTTCCAGGGAAAAGGAGTAAGAAGCATCAAATATATCACTCTTAACATTTTAAAGTATGGGAATATAAAGGTCATTAGTTTTCCCTTAGTTTACAATATATTGTTTTTCAAACTGAGACAAAATTCTCTTTCTCATCTTCACACGCAGAACAACTGCAGAATATATTAACAGATCCCTGCAATGCAGTGCAGAGGTTTTAGTCTTGTCCAATAAAACAGCATACATCTCTGTTCTGAACACTTCAGTGATTTAACTTCCATACCATACATCACTTCTTTAGTTTTTGAGTGTTGAGATGTGAAATTCTACAAGGGCCTCATAAATCTAGAAAGGAGACAAAATGTGCACATATGAAGAAATTAGAGGACAAGACAATGCAGGATATAATTGTAAAGTATGCAGTGCAGACTCCAAGTGCAGGAGAGCACAGGAGGGACAGAGAGCAGGGAGGAGTAGGAGCCCTGGGGAAACTGTAATGGCAGAGTAGAGGCTTGGTGGGATGTAAGATGAGTGGAATTAAAAATTGAGGACAGAAGTGGGGGTGGGCATTGCTGATTCTACAAACCCTAGTCCTCTGTATGGTAAAAGGAGATGGGAGCTAGACCTTATTTGAGAGGAAAATAGAGAAGTGAGAGATACTAGTAAGAGCAATGAACTGAAAATCATGAGACTGTCACATCTGCACCACTAGCCAGCTCTGGCTTCATTTTTCCTGGTCAACTTGGGAGCTGAATCAATGATTCTCACTGTGGTGTTAGGACAGAGTGAGTGTAGCTATTGGTAGTGGGAGATGTCTCACAGTAGTTAGTTACAAGTTATAAAATTATTTAACTAAAAAATTGGTTTGCTATCTTGACAAATGAATCATAATTTGTTCTAATATACTCTTATAAAGGGAGAGAGAAAAAGTTAATTTAAAATCTTTAAAAGGTAATATAAATTAATGTGGGTGTGCTTGGAATTGACCAAAGGAATGTGCCCTCATCATAATAGGATGTAAAAGAAAAAAAATGTGGAGAAATTGTGGATTTTAAAAATGGTTGCTAAGGGAAAGGCAAATAAAAACTACACTGAGATTTCATATCACTCCAGTTAGAATGGTAAACATCAAGAATACAAATACAATAAATACTGATAAGGATGTGATGAAAAAGGAGTATTTATACAATTTTTGTGGGATTGCCAATTATTACAACCATTATGGAAGTCAGCATGGAGGTTCCTTAATCACTAGGAATGGAACCACCATATGACCCTGATATACCACTTCTCAGCATAATAGCAAGGCATGCATATCTGTGTTTACAGCAGTGCAATTCACAATAGCCAAGTTATGAAACCAGCTCAGCTGTTCGTCAACAGATAAATGGATGCAGAAAATGTTGTATTAGATATAGAATAGAGTTTTATTCAGCCATAAAGAAAAATGAAATCATGTCATTTGCAGGAAAATGAGTAGAACTGGAGAATATCACATTGAGTGAAATAAGCCAGTCTCAGAAAGTCAAGGGACATATGTTTTCTCTCATTTATGGAAACCAGAGAATAAAAGGAAAAAAAGGAAAAAGAAGTGGTGGTGGGGCTTTCATGAAAATAGAAGGGAGGCAAGTAAGTCGAGTAGAAATGTAGAGGATAGGGATTGGGGGGAGGAGGAAGGGAGGAAAAGGGAGGTTTTAGAGAATGAAATCAACCAATTTATGTTATGTGCATATATGAATATATCAAAATTAATCCAAATATTATGTATAATTGTAAAGTACCAATAAAAATTAATTAAAGAATGATTGCTAAGAGTTTTTATAGCTTTGATAGTTTATCAGTTTCTTAACTGGATAGGTTCCAGCCCAGTAAAAAAAAATCCCTTTTAATTTAATGTAATTACATACTTACTTTTTCTTAGCATTTTTAGATTCTGTTCTTATGATCTGAGGATAAAATTTAGTAGTAAGAACTGTGTTATTTAATTGATTTCCAGTCTTGGAGACAGTCTCCAAGGAGGATTGCATTCTAAAACTTAGTTTGCAAGGAAACTATTTAATTTTGAGAATAAACTTTTTCTTAGATAAAACACACTTCCCTACCCATGGTCCTCAAAATTCCAATGTACTTCTTCTCTTGTATTACAATTCTTTTTTTCTTTCTAATAAATTTTACCTTTTTATTGATATCTATTTTATGACTTATTATCATATTACATTCATTTACTATTTAAGCATGGTTTTTATTAGCTACCTAAAACTAAACAAAATAGTTACTTGGAAGTTTTTGTGGTAAGTTTTTTTGAGAAAATAAATAAATTATTTATTTTTAATTATCCAAGAGAATCTATGTATATTATTTAAGAAAGAATGAGTAGAAACAATACAATGTAGGTCTGATAAACTATAAACTATTCAATATATGAAACTACTCAATATATAAAAATTACATAAATTATTCTATATAAAAAATTAAAAACAGTATACAGAAAATATAGGAATAAGATTAAAAACATGAAATAGAATTAGTCACATTGGTTTTCTATATTCAATAAAAGCATTTCCCAAATAAAATGGATAATAAAATGGAAAAAAAAATCAGAGATTGGAGAAAAGAATACAGAAATGGAAAGAATAAATAAAATTGAACAAGTTTTTAAACATTGTTTTAAAATTAAGAAACTGACTTCATATTTCATCTCTGATACATTAAGTAATCAAAAGTCATCAATCTTATCCTTATAGTAATAAAAATGTCTGAAAATCAAATTACATATCTTAGATCCAACAATGTACTGCTAGAGCTATGAATTGGTATATATAATCTTGAAGAATGGGTGGAGACAGAATATGGAGTAATTTGAGACTAACAAAATCTTGGGGTCCTGTAGACTTAGGTAAACTCTCACAGTTCCACAATTTTCCTTCCAGATACCCTACCAGTTTCCCACTGAACATTCCAGAAAGACCTCATGTCTCTGATAGGATTAGGTTGTGAATTAAAAACAAAGTCAATTAAGGACAAAGTTTCAAAGAAAAATATTGGGAATGCTGCAGTCAGAGAAGGGAGTAAGGTTGCCAGTGGGGGTGGTACATGTTGATGAAACACTTATGAAAGTTGTAGTCCTCAGACATAAATCCACTTAAAGACTGGATAAGATTAGAAAAAACTCCTTTGTCCCATGTCTGATCTGCACAACAGCAAAGATCTTGTATAATAACAATCAATTACAGCTGAAAGAGTTATAATACACAGATTATCCCTGAAGCAGTGTTTAAGAAAACTCAAACAGTGAGATAAAAAAAAAAAAAGTAAAGGATGAAAAACGTAAAGCCTCTGGTACCTTCAGCTGCAAGCAAGCATTAAACACCAGACAAGTCCTTACCAGAGAAAATAAATACTCCTATCCAGTGGCCTATTTACCTCATTTTATATCATTCAATAAAACATGTCTTGCTTTCAACAAAAAATTACAAGACAGGCCAGAAGACATGCTAAAATGTAGTCTGAAAATAAAAATCAGACTCAAACATATCATACTTATTTGAATTGCTGATTTAAAAAAAACTAATTATGATTAATATGTTAAATACTCTAATGGGAGAAAGTATACAGCATGCAAAAACTTATAAACTATGTTAGGGAAAATGGAAACTTAAAGAATCAAAACAAAATTCTAGAAATCAAACATGCTGAAATAGAAAGGAAGAATGCCTTCTGATGCCATCAATTAAATTATGGCCAAGGAAAGAAATCATGATCTTGATGATAAGTTAATCAAAAATTTACCAAACAAAAATACAAAGAAAATAAGAGCAGTCCAAGAACTGTGGGACAATATCAAAGAATAAAGCATGCATAATTAGAGTACAAAAAGAAGAAAGGAAAACAGATCATAAAAATTATTTGAAGTAAAAATGTATGAAAACTTTCCAAAAACTAAGATGAGATAAAAAGCACAAGTAGAGAATATCAAGTAGGATAAGTACCAAATATAAATAGGTGAATAATACCTAGCCATCTCATATTCAAATTACAGAAAACTAAAAACAAAGAAAAATTTTGAAATAATTGAGAAAAGCCTTACTTATATAGCTATAGAGGAATAGGGATGAGAAATTCATTGGATAGCACAATAACCAATTTTTATGTTCAGCTAATGTTCCTACCATAGCCCTTTTCTCCATTGTAGCCATAGCCCTGAGCCAACATCAGTGTGAATTCTATAATTTGAGTCTTTTTTAAAATCCAATCTGTAAGTTTATGTCTTTGAATTGATGAGTTTAGGCCATTAGTGTTCAGGATTATTATTGAAACATGGTTTGTATTCTCATTCATTTTAGATTGTTTTTGTTTTTTAATTTGACTTGATTTCTCCTTTGATTGGCTTTTCCTTTGGTGTAGTTCCTCCCCTTACCGATTTTCATTGTTGTTTTCCTCCTCATGGAATATTTTGCTGAGAATGCTCTCTAGTGCAGGCTTTCTTGCTGTAAATTCTTTTACCTTTGTTTATCATGGAACATTTTTCATTTTGTCATCAAATCTGAAGCTTAATTTTGCTGGATATAAGATTCTTGGTTGGCACTTATTTTCTTTTAGAGTTTGATATATGTTGTTCCAGGATCTCCTGGCTTTGAGGGTCTGGGCTGAGAAATCTGCCGAAATCTGAATTGGTTTCCTGCTGTATGTATCTGTTCCTTCTCTCTTGCAGCTTTTAAAATTCTGAACTGTTATCTATTGTGTATGTTAGGCATTTTCATTATAATGTGCCTTGGTGTAGATCTGTTGTAGTTTTGTACATTTGATGTCCTGTAAGCCTCTTGTATTTGATTTTCCAATTCATTCTTCATGTTTGGGAAATTTTCTGATATTATTTCATTGAAGAGGTTGTACATTCCTTTGCTTTATATCTATGTGCCTTCCTCTATCCCCAAAATTCTTAGATTTGGTCTTTTCATGTTATCCCATAATTCTTGGATGTTCTGTTCATGGTTTCTTACTATCTTTATTTTGTGATCAACTTTATTTTCAAGATTATATATTTTGTATTCATTGTCTGAGTTTCTGTCTTCCAAGTTATCTAGTCTGTTACTGATGCTTTCTATTGAATTTTTAATTTGGTTTATTGTTTCCTTCACTTCAAGGATTTCTGTTTGGTTTTTCTTTCAGAGTATCTCTTTCTTGAAGTAATCTTTTCCTCCCTGTATTTGCTCTCTTATCTCTTTGTTGGAATGATCAATTGTTGCCTATATTTTCTCTCTAATCTCTTTGTTGGATTGATCAATTGTTACCTGTAATTGCTCTCTTATATTATTCTATGCTTCACAGATCATTTTAATTATGTACATTCTGAACTCCTTCTCTGACATTTCATCTACTATACTGTCAATTGATTCTATTGTTGTAGCATCTTGGCTTGATTGGGGCATTTTCTCCCCCCCCCTTTTTTTTTTCATGTTGTTCATGTGTCTTCCCCTCTAGCAGTGCTGATCTGAGGTATTACAGTTTTTATCCTATAATCTTGTAGTGTCTCTGCAGGTTACCAATACCTCTCTCTGGTGTAATTGGGTCTTCAGGGACTTTGGGCATGGTTTTCCTGGTTCTGGTTGTTGTCTCTAGATGGAAGTAGGCTGGGACAGCCACCCTTTGGTTGATGGGGGGGCCATAGCATGATTGGTCTTCTCCTCTGAGTATGGGGCCAGGGTGGGTCTCCTTCACCTCCTCCATGTCAGGGGCTGGGATTGGTCTGCCCACAATTCTGAGTATACATCTCTTGAAACCATAAATCATCTATTGCATCCAATAATACACAGAGAGCTATTGGTGCCATTGTCTTAATTTCCTTCTAATATACCCACTCCATTTTCTAACATCTTAGCTAAAGATATCTCCTGGTTTATCACACAGGTCTCTGACTCCAGGCCCTTCTTCAAGCTACATCTTCAGAAGCCCTGAGCACTTCTACTGCAGTGTATAGCTCACCATGTAATTCCTCTGCTTAAAACTTTATAATGGGGCCAGGCTCAGTGGCTCATATCTGTTATCCCAACACTTTGGGAGGGTAAGGCAGGAGAATTGTGAGTTCAAAGCCAGCCTCAGCAATGGCAAGATGCTAAGCAACTCAGTGAGACCTTGTCTCTAAATAAAACACAAAATAGGGCTGGGGATGTAGCTCAGTGGTTGAGTACCCAAGTTCAATTCCTGGTACCAAAAAACAAAAACAACAACAAAAAACTTTATAATGGCTTTCTACAGCCTTGAAGATAAAGGGGCTGGATTAGGAACGCTGCCCACTGGTAGGATGAATAATGGCCTCTGAAGATTGTCAGGTACTAATCCATGGAAGTGAAAGTGATTTTATATGGAAAAGACTCTTTTCAGATGTGATAAATTAAAGACCTTAAGATGAGGATTACCCAGGAGGTCCTAAATGTAATCACAAGAATACGAGGGAGATTTGACTACAGATAGAAGAGAAAGCTGTGTGATGGAGGTATATTCAGAGAGAAAGGATGCTGTGCCACTCAATTTGAAGGTGGAAGAAGAGGTCAAGGCAAGAAGTATAGGTATCTTAGGAAAGCTTGAAAAGGCAAGTGAACAGTTTCTTCCCTGGAGCCTCCTGAGCAGTTATGGCTTTGCTATAACTTCAGCCCAGTAAACTTACTATGAACTTCTGGCTTCCAGAACCACAAGAGAAGAAATCTGTCCTGTTTTAAGTCATCAAGTTTGGTAATTTGTTACAGAAGCAACAAGGCACTGATACACTCACATAAGCACCCTTCATTTATCCCTATATAGCATTTATCACAGTATAACATAATGGTCTTTTTACTAATCTGTCAATCTTACTGAGGGCAGGAATTATGTTTTTTCATGTGTGTAACTCCTGTGTACAACATATTGCTCTTAAAACATTTACTAAGTAAATTTAGAATGCATTTATTGTAATGTGATTCATACTAACAAAGCCCCCCTACTCCATTGTTTTAAAATTTTTTTTAATTTTCTGTTTGCATTATCTGGCTTTTGCTCAAAAGCTTTTTTAAAAAATATTTTTTCGTTGCCAATGGAGCTTTATTTTATTTATTTATATGCGGCGCTGAGAATCGAACCTAGTGCCTCCCACATGCGAGGCAAGCACTCTACCACTGAGCTACAACCCCAGCCCAAACTGATTAAATGGAGGAATGATTTTGTTTGGCTAAATATTTGGGATCTTCTTCAATTACCTAGTGACTTCATTCCTCCCTTCCTCCTCCAGTCAGTCACTGCGTTCCATTGCTCTTTTTGGGGTCTTCTCCTTTCCTCTCTGCCTCCATCTTAGTTTTAGTATTTCATCACTTCTCACCTGGACAACAACATAGATCTCAACTGATCTCTGTGCCACCACAGGCTTAATCCATTCTTCATATTGCTATCACAGTGCCTTTTAAAAACACAAGTAGACATGTTATTCCTCTTAGCCCTCCAGAGGCTCTCATTGGCTTATTATGGTAACAATACCAGTGAATATTCCTCAGCATGGTACCCAAGTCCCTACTCACTGAACATTTCTAGTCTGTGCACTCTTATGCATTCCCCACAAGTAGTCACATTCCTCCCCATCACCTGCCTGTTCCTGCTCTCATTCACTCTCAAACCTTGTTGCCTTTGTTCCTATTCTTCCTTCAGCTCAGACAGTCTATCTTCTCTTTTAAAGCTTATCAAAACCCTTTCATGCCTGGAAGATTCATCTCAAAAGCTACTTATCAGGGAATACAATGGAGAAAAGATAGTCTTTTTAATAAATGGTGCTAGAATAACTGGACATTCACATGCAAAAAAGAAAAATGAATCTAGACTCAGACCTTATGCTTTTCACAAAAATTAATACAAAAATGATCATAGACTAAAATGTAAACTTCAAACTATGAAACTCCTAGAAATAACAGGAGAAAACATGATGCTGCTGGCTCTGGTGATGACATTTTAGATACAACACCAAAAGCATGATTCATGAGAGAAATACTTGGTAAGCTGGACTTCATTAAAATTTAAAACTTCTGCTCTGTGAAAAAACAATGTGAAGAGAATGAGAAGGGAAATCACAGGCTGAGAAAGAGTGTCTGCAAAAGACACATCTGATGAAGAATATAGAGAAAACTCTCAAAGCTTGACAAGAAAACAAACAGATTTAAAAAATGGACTAAAGATATCAATAGACACCAAAGAAGACAAATACACAAAGAAGCACATAATAAGATGCTCCATGCCATGTGTCATCAGGGAAATTCAAATCAAAACAATAATGAGACACCACTGCACATCTAGTAGAGACACTAAGATCCAGAACACAGACCACATCAAATGCTGGTAACCATGTGGAGCAGCAGGAACTCTCATCATTGCTAGTGTGAAGACAAAACAGTACACCCGCTTTGGAAGACAACACGGCAGGTTTTTAAAAAATCAAACATATGCTTATCATACATTCTGGCAATCATGCTACTTGGAATTTATCTAAAGGAGTTTAAAACTTATGTTTACAAAAACATGTGCATGGTTGCTCATAGCAGCTTTATTCATAAGTGCCTAACCTGGAAGCAACCAAGATGTCCTTCAGTAGATGAATGCATAAGTAAATGTTAGCACATCCATACAATGGAATATTATTCAACACTAAAAAGGAATGAGCTATCAAACAACAAAAAGACATGGAGGAATCTTTTTTTTTCCATATTTAACTTATTTATTTGTTCTATTTAGGCTTACATGATAACAGAGTGCAATTTGATTCATTGTACATAGACAGAAGATAACATATCAACTCTCTAGTTGTAACTTGTATAGAATCACAACATATATGCAGTCATACATAAAGTTAGGGCTATGGTGATCATCATATTCCACCACTCCCACGCCCCCTCCCCTCTTACACCCATGTGAACAGAGTTCCTCCATTGTTCCCGTGTCCTTCCCCCCATTATGGATCAGCATCCACTTATCAATGAGTACATTCGGCATTTGGTTTTCTGAGATTGGCTCACTTCACTTAGCATGATATTCTCCAACTCCATCCATTTACCTGCAAATGCCATAATTTTTATTCTCTTTTATTGCTGAATAATATTCCATTGTGTATATATACCACAGTTTTTTTATCCAGTCATCTATCGAAGGGCATCTAGGTTGGTTTCACAGTTTAGCTATTGTGAATTGAGCTGCTATAAACATTGAAGCGGCTGCAGCACTGTGGTTTGCTGTTTTTAAGTCTTCTGGGTATAGACTGAGGAGTGGGATAGCAGGCTCAAATGGTGGTGAGACATGGAGGAATCTTAAATGCATATGTTTAAAGAAAGAAGCCAGTCTGAAAAGGCTACATACCGTATGTTTTCAACTATGGTTGCCCCTCCTTTATCTATGTATTGATGAATTGAACCAACTGTAAATCAAAAATATTTTTAAAAATTGGGCCAATATTGAAGATGTATAGACTTTTCTTTTTCTCATTATCCCCTAGATATTATAGTATAACAATTATTTATATAGCATTTACATTTTTGACGTATTGTAAGTAACCTAGAGATCATTTAAACTATCTGGAAAGACTACTTAGGTTATATGCCATTTTATAAAAGGGACTTGAGCATCTATGGATTTTGGTATCTGCTGGGTTCCTGGAACCAGTTGTGGATACAGAGAGATGACTGCCTATGACTTTTTGAAAAAGACAAAACTATGGAGACCATATATAGATCAATAGTTGTTAAGGATTGGGAAAGGGAGGTATGAACAGGTAGGGCATAGAGTATTGTAGGGCAGTGAACATGTATAATGGGGGATACATGTCATTATCCATTTGTCAAAATCCATAGCATGAACAACATCAAGAGTGAAATAATGTAAATTATGGACTTCAGGTGATCATACACAGTGTGGGTTCATCTAATGAAACAAATGTATCCCTCTGGTGGGGGATATGAAGAAATGGGAGGATGTGTGTGTGTGAGGGGGTATATTGGAGAAATCTAAGTACTTTTAATTTTACCGTGAACCCAAAATTACTCTAAAAAATAAACCTTCAAAATAAAAAGCTATTTGTTTGTAGCTTTCCCACTCACTCCACTCAGAATTTCTCCTCCTGTTTTCTGTGAGCGAGACAACTGTGCTTCTACTTATTAGCTTTCATTCAGCTTCAAACCAGAGAAGGATTTTTATATGCCAGTCCTCCTCACTGGATTGTTAGTTTCTAAGAACAAGAACTGAATATTATTCCTATTTTCCTGGCATTGTGCTTTGTTCACAGCAGGAGCTCAATAAATGTTTATTGAATGAATCAATCTGCCCCACAGCAAGGCCCCTCTTAGTTTGTCACATACAAATTCCATTTGTGTTTTATATTTTAAGTTCAGTTATTATAATTTAAGGTTATAATAAAAAGAGGTTGCACAAGAGCCTGAACAGTGATGTTGTTTTCTAGCATTAGTGGTATATACCCATAAAAAATGTGCAAATAAAGGTAGAGATACCTGAGAATATGAATGAATAAAAAGGGAAGGAAATCAATAGTTTCTAATGATATTGCTATTTTGTCTTCATATCTTCCCACATCTAGGGATGGTGAATGAAGTTAATTAGGGCTATTTTTTAAATTTAAAATTTTTTATTGTGGATCTTGCTAAAAGGCCATTCTGGGTTTTTTCTCTCAGAATTAGGCAGGTTAGAATGACATGCCAGAAACCACATTCTAATGAAATATAATGTCATATTAATTAAAACAGTTTTTGTTGACATATATTTCCATTTATATATATACAACATTATATTTTGATAAAATACTTTGAATAAATGCACAACTTTTAACTTTCTCTGCATCTGTTTCACAGTCAATACCTCTAGGAAAATATCAGAAGAGATAATGAGGGAGGCTACAGAAATAGCGGGAAAGGTGTGCATTTTGTGTATTAGATATAGCCCTCTCCAATTTGGTGGGGGTGGTAAGTGGGGGCCATGAAGAATGGTAGTGGAAGGAGCATAGTTTCTTTAATGGCTCATAAGGTGCATCTTTTTGTCCTGCCTCCTGTCTGATTGATACACACTAATTAAGCTGAAGAGCAAAAGCTAATATGAAGGGAGCACAAGTGTTTTGAACAGTGGTAATGCATCCTGGAAGCTGGCTTTAGTTAAAAATTTATTTTTGTTTTTTTTTCCAGAAGAGAACATTGACTTATTATTTAAATATTTTGAATGCAGGTACTTGGTTATACTATGCAAATTATTCTTTTCATCTGTCTAGGTCTCCACTTCTCCTGAGAAGCAATTACTTTTACTGCTTTTTAAAGTTATTATCTCAGAAAGTGTATTTATAAGAAAAAAAAGCCATTTTATTATGTCCATCAGTGAAAAAAATATTTCCACACAAATAACAGTACTCTGTATATTCATTTTACCTTTCTTAGTTCAATTGTGTGTGTGCGTGTGCATGTGTAACTCTGGAGATTTGCCTATATCAGAACACAAAATAGTTGTCTCATCCTGGCTACATAGTATTTTACTGTATAATTGGACCTTAATTTACTTAATGAGTTCTTTGTTGATGGGTGATGGGCATTTGGGATGCTTCTAATGTATTTTATTATCAAGAGTGCTACAATGAATCTTTGTACATATGTAATTTCCCACATGACTATAGCAATAGGATAAATTCCCATAAGAATTATCCAGTCAAAAGGTACAGGTGATCTTGACAGACATTGCCAAATACACTTCTGTAGAAGTTGTACCCATTAGCACTCTCAACAGCAATATATTATATTGCCTGGTTCCCTATATCCTTAAAATTTTATTCTCTTTTTGCACACAGAACTGTGGCATATAATAAAATTATAATAATATCCATAGGTTCATGTTAGGTTGTCAGAAAAGGTGGGTTTTTTTTTGTTTTGTTTTGTTTACTTTTCATGTAGGTGGAGAAAAACATTGTTGAAGAAGAAAACATTCCTTGATCTGATTATGGTCTGATGAAATGTTCCAAAGCAGCACTCAGGAAGACTGCTTATGTCAGGTAGGTGCTCAATAAATATTTGTAAGAATGATTCCTGTGGCTCTATTGAGTTTTGCTAAATAATAGACTAGTATAGTCAGATGGCCTAACTGAATTAAAACCCGACAGTGGCAAGAAGATCTTATGTTTAAATGGTAATTATCTCAAGTTCATTTTCATATAAGCATCTTTTAAAAAAATCACGGCACCTAATTTGTCATTCAGCTAACCACTTACAGGTTGTATGAGAAAAATGCAGAATATACATTAGTAAAGGAAAATTTGTTCTTTAAAGTGGAATCCTAAAATTAAGTATTGAAAACATTTAGAAGATAAAACAATAGTAGACTACCAATTCTAGAATTTTGCTGTATTTTTTTCTATTTCTTTTCCTCTGTTTGTATAACATGCACACATATTTTGTCACAGGTACATATGGATTTGTATGTATTTTATAGAATTTTAATCACAATGAAAGACAATTACATAAATTATATAGTCAGTATCAGACTCAAATTTATATCATAAGCTTTTTGCTATTTTTTAAAAATTTTTTTTCTCGTAGTTGTAGATGAATAGCATGTCTTTATTTGTTTCATCTTTATGTGGTGCTAAGGTTCGAACCCAGTGCCTCGCACATGCTAGGTGAGCGCTCTACCACTGAGCCACCACCCCAGCCCAGCTTTTTGCTATTTTTACATGAACTTCTTATCTATGTTGTGGCTTCTTAAAATTTCACCAACTGAAAATATATTTTACCACTGATCTGTTGTTCAACATTTGGATTGTTTTCACTTTTTTATTATTGCAAAGAATACTGTGGCCAGCACCTTTTCCAGTTTTCTTATATCGCATTTTCAAAATGCCTAGACTGATGAGGATGGGCAGGCTTAAGGTTCTACTTTGACTCTGCTCTTCTCACTGTCGTGTACCTGGGCAATCTGATCTCCCTGCAAAACTTCTACTACCCTTTGTGTGCAAGTCTCAAGTTTCAGCCCAGACCCTTTTCCATACTCTAGGTCTGTGTCTGGTTACCTATTACATACCCTTCCTTCAATTACCACAAGCACCTCACACAGACTGCTCAAAACTGGACTCATGTTTTTCATCAAATCCTTGCTTCCTACTAGATGCCAAAACTTGATAGGTGATATTTCTATCCACCAGTCATTCCAACAGAAATGGAGTCACTGGACACTCTCTTTTCCCTACAACATTGTCTTTTCCATTTCACTGGTGTCTTGATGAGTTTCCACACCTCTTTCCAAACTCTACATGTGCACTTTTTCTTTCCATCTACATCACTGCCTTCTGGATTATGATCCTGCTATAGTTTCCTGACTAGGCTTTGACTGACATTCCTGCTCAGGTGATGCTCAGAGATCAGCCATTTTCTTCCAGTTTAAGAACCTTTAAGGGCTCTGCTATTGTTTCAATAAGGGTCCCCTAAAATCTCATGGCATAAAGGCTTGTAGCCCATGGCACTACTGGGAGCTGGTAGACTCTTTGAGATGTGGGACCTAGTGGGAGGTCTTTGGGTCATTGTAGGAATGCCCTTGAAGAGAATTGTGGGATTCCAGTCTCTCCCTCTCTTTTTTGCTTCCAGGTTATAAGCACCACCATGCATTCCTGCCATGATGTACCACCTCACAACAGGACTAAAACCGATGGGGACAACTGATTATGGACTGAAACCTCAGAAACCATGAGCCAAATAAGCCTTTTATAAGTTGATTATTTCAGGTAAAACCCCAGAAAACTAACTAACATAGGCTTTTAATCATCCAGTGTTTGTCAAACCTCACCACCAAAATAACCATAATAGACAAAGCCAATACAGTCCGTATGTTTAGAATGTCCTTAAAACTTTTGGTTTACCTTAAAAATTTATGTAAATTATGTATTTGACTCAATTATATATTTGGGCTTGTTTTCACACAAAAAATTCTCTGTTCAAAATCTTTCAATGAGGGCTGGGGATATAGCTCATTTGGTAAGAATGCTTGCCTTGCATGCACATGGCCCTGGGTTCAATCCCCAGCACCACCAAAAAAAAAAAAAAATCTTTCAATGAAATTGATATGCTCTGATGGTATGGTATGAATTTCTGTTACTTCTTCAGTGACATAGCCCCATCTTATTTATAATGTCAGTTGGAAGAACATGACTTCTTGAATAAAATGTGCAGAACTCAACATGGTACAGGAGTTCAACATGTTCAGCACACACTGTACCTAGGGACACCTCACCTCTCACCAGCACTTCCTCTTGTCCTTCATCTCAGCCACACAGGCTCTCTTGCTGTCCTCACCACCATTGTGCTACATGCTGTATATTTTCCTCAAGTCCTCCACATGATTCTCCTACCTGGGATATCATCTTGACTCTTCATCCTTTCTTTTATTTACATTCTTCTCCACTTAAGTCCATTTGATGAACTAAACTGCTATTTTCTCATCTATAAAGACTTTCTATCAGATATGTACATATGTGTGTGCATATATACATGTCTTCTGCTATATTATATATTAATATTAATTTTATGTGTGAATTAATCCATGGCTAAGCCATGGCATCCAGATAATATTTGTTTAAATGTTATTCTGAATGTTTCTGCAAGGGTGTTTTTGAGTGAGAGGAGATCAACATTTAAATCAGTAGACTTTGAATAAAGCATGTTGGCCTCCATAATGTAGGTAAGCCTTTTCCAGTAAGTTGAAAGTCTCAGTAGAACAAAAAGACTGTCCTCCTCCAATTTAGACAAGAGTAAATTCTTCAGCAGCCAGTCTTCAGACTTCAGTTGCAATATCTGCTCATCACTGGATCTCCAGCCTGCTGGCCCACCTTGCAGATTTTGGACTTGCCAGCCTCCATAATTGTGTAAGACAATTCCTTTTTACAAATATCTCTTTCTTTCTTTACATTTACATCCCATTGGTTTCGTTTCTCTGAAGAACCCTGATAACACAGTATCTATAAGATTTTAACTCATTTATTTTTCTTCCTCCTTCCTCTCTGCACTTGCCCCTCTCCCCCTCCTTTTCTGTTCTTGTCTTTGTCTTCACCTACTCCAACCCCATGGTCTTAAATCCTAGAACAGGGAATCTGTGAGACTTGTCTCCGCTTCACTTAGTCCAGAGTGTGGCATTCAGTCTTTTTTTTTTTTAATGAATGGAGGAATGGATAGTATTTTTGATGTCTCCCCAAAATTCTTTTTAATGCCCAAGACACACATGCTATCCCAGCTTTACCCTTGCTTTCAGCTTAGGTGATCACAATAAACATTCTGGGAAAGAGTTAAAAGAGATGAAATGTTAGTTTATTTTTAAAAACACTGTTTTTAATATGAAGATACTGTTTTATCATGTTTATTTTCTTAAATCTGTGTTTAAAAATTATTATTAACTTATGAGAGTCTGGGAGTTTTTCTTTACATTCATACAGACTTTTCAAAATTATGTAATGTTTGATTTTAAAGTACTTTTATAAAGTGATAACAAAATTTTCTCTGCTGTGTTTTTGTAAATGTTTCTTTCCCCCACACGGCTGCTTAACTTTATTTAAAAAAGAAAAACTCTTAGTGTTTTATGTAATAAAGATATATTTACATTTAATGTATTCATTCTGTTATATACCATATTTGTCTGAAGATGTGGATAATAATATTCTTGGGTTAGTTTTTCATTATATTGTGAAAACAATGTTTTCAAATGGGAAAATGATTTGAATCCAAAAAGCTATCCTTAAAATTTGATATGCAGTAGCTAAAAATGTAAATCAGGTCTTGTTATTCTACATTTCAAAACTTTCCAGTGGTTTCCCATCCCATGCAGAGCAAAATCTAAAGTCCTTCCTATGATGCAGGACCTACATCATCTTGCCTATGGCGACTTCTCTGGCATCATCTTGTATTCATCCCCTTCAATCCAGCTATTTGACTGACTTCCTCTGCCTTAAAGACACGAAAGATCTTCCCACATCAGGGACTTGACACCGTTCCTCTCTGCATTGCTTTCTCCAGACCTCTTTCACTTTCAAGCATGTCTGTGTGAGCTTCCTTCTGTCCTCTAAAATAGTGATACCCATGACCTCTGCTCCTCTCTCATTTTCTTGGTGTTATGATTTTCTTCAAACCTTGAATCACAGACTGACTTTGTTTTGTTCATTTCTGTTTCCCCAATAACCATCTCAATAAATAATAGCTGGATCAATGAATGAATGAATGTAGTCATGTATCTGATAATCTCTGAGGTGACAACTGTACAAAATGTATGTTATATTTTCCTCACATTGTAAAAAGAATATCTTTTTTCTTACATCTTAAAAAAAAAAAAAAACTCCTATCATGATTGTCAGTTATTTGGGGGACATCTTCTGACTTGTGTTTCACTAGAGTTCTATAGTTCATGAGGACTTTGTGCAGTCTGAGAATTGCTGATCTGGAAGACAGCAAGAAGGCAAGGTCACTGCCCAGGTGTCTTTTGTCATTATTCAACATACCAGAACTTTTGTTCAAAAGTTATAAAAATTGGTGGGAAAAATGCCATCATTTACCTATACCTAGTAATTTTATTCCCCTTGCTTCAGCAGGTAACCCTCCTGTGCTGCTCAGTCTTTAGGAGGTGAGAATCACATTCAAAAGAAATGTTTTTCATAACAGAAAATTACTTTGAAAAGAGTTTGGATGAAAAATAAGCACCTAAATTAAAAGGGAATTGGGAGTCTGATGGGAAGAAAAATATTTAAAGACATTAGTGACCCAGAAGGAACATAATGCTGTAATGCTTGTGAGATGTTATAAATAGTAACATGGACTCTAAAAAGTCAAAGCAGTTAAATATGCATGAAATTTATGAAAATAAAAACAGGAATTCTCAAATGCAAATGATACAGCTGGGGGAAAATTATCAGAGAGATGTAGTTTGTTTTCGATGAAATCAGAAATGCAATAATGCTGAAAAGCAACCAGTATGGTGGCAAAAGAATTAGTAGATAAAAGCTTTTTAAAAACCCTACTCATATATGCTCAAGGCAAGAGAAGAGGCCTCCTAAAGACTGAGCAGCATGGGAAAGTTACCTGCTGAAACAAGGGTAATAAAATTACTAGATTAAAAATCAGTTCCAAGGGAAAAACAAGTAGCTCAGCATCCCAAGAACAAAAGGAATGATTCTGCCACCCCGCATGCTTCCTTTCAAAAAAAATATTCATTTATATGCTGCTTTCTTCAGTGACTTTCAAACTGAGATATTTGTAAAAGATTTTAAAACTTTGTAGCATCATTTCTAAAAACTTCAGCAAAGGCATTTATTCATAATGTTGGAGTGGATGTTATAAATAAAATATTGTCCTTCAAATGCAAATTATTATATATTTACTCACATGAATGATCAGAGAAATAAAACAACAATATACCATTTTGTGTACACACACATAATTAGTAACAAGCTTTATTTATAATCGGTGGTTACAAAAAATTCATTTAAAGAAGCATTTGGGCATGTCATGCATACGCAACATGAAATATAGGGAGATGAAATAATTTTGTGTATAATCAGTATATAGATTAGAAAAGAAGAACTTAAGAGCACCTTCACAAAAAATAAAATATCTCTTCTGAGTAATGTATTACTGGAAAATACATGTGAATAGGAAGAGAAGAAAATGAAAGCTTTTTATATTTTCTTTAAGCCTTATAAATAAAGGATTTTCAGTTTAGCCTGTGATCTTATATCCTGGGAAGAATGAAGTTTGCAGAAATAGGTTTAAGGTTGATGAGTTATAGAACCATGGAAAGAAATTAACAATGTATGTTCTAGCCACATAATGCTGATGGGGGGGTGGTGGTGGTGCAGAGAAAGAGAATAGCCTGCTAGTATTCCTAAAAGGGACAATATTTTAAAAGGACAATTTAGCATGGTAGATGACAATGGAACAGGAAAAGGTGGAATAGTAGCAACCATGAATACAAAGTAAAAGAAAAATTGAGCTGAATGTCAGACAAAGTTTATGGAAGAATAGAACTCTTGGCTAAAGTCAGATATGAACTGGAAAATGAAGTGTTTATAAAAACATCTTCAATAGTCAGAGTTTCATGAAGGGCACAGAATCCACTCTGGCTAGTTAAAGTAGAGGTATATATTTTTTAAATAAGAGATTACATTTCATTCAGAGCCATTTGAAAAGAAACTCTAGCTTGAGCCTTCTTGGATGATTTCAAGAGGCATGATACAAATCACCAAGGGGGCTACTGCATCTTCAAGAGGAAGAAGCAGCACATTTCAGGGAAGAGTCATGAAGGGGAAGTTGCCTCACATAAGCCATGTATCTCCACATCAGTATTGGAGTGTGGGGATGACAGAGCCACAGAAAAGTGACTTCCACACTCTAAGTCACCTGAGGGCACCAAAGTGGTAGAACCTAAGTCATATGCAGTACCCAGCTTAAGAGTTTCTAGAAATTGTCTATCTTTTGCCCTCAGCAATACGGGAAGGTGCACTAGAAGGAAGTTGGAATGGATAGATGGAGAGTACCTTTCCACAGCACACACAGCACACACTTCATCCCAAGGGAAACTTGAAAGCAAAACATATAAAATATCAAAACAAGAAACATCAACAAAAACTACTTCTTCCTAAGTTTCAACAGTCATTGTCAGCTCTCCCCCCAAAAATAGGACTATTATACAGGATCTAAAGACCACATTTGGAAGAAGAGTGATAAATACCATGAAGCTACACATTTTTATCATGAAACTTTTCTTTTGAAACTATGATATTATTGTTCACATAATAGTATTACTTTCAGGAGGCAGCAAAGAAGAAAGAAAAGTTTCCAGGCATTGGTTGGGTTTTATATGATTAGGTACAGGTAAGGTTGTTTTATATACAATTATGGTATGATAGAAGGTCCTAAAAACATCAAGAAGTCAGGTTGACATTAATTCTGGTTCTATTTATGCCTGGAATGATAGATGGACTTTGTGGCAATATGACAGAATTATGGCAGATACTTTGATAAAAGCACCTTCTACAAACACATTTAAATGATCAAAAAATCAATTTAAGTACACAGCAAAGGCCTCAAAAAATTCCTGTGAAAACAAATACAAAGAAGGACCTGGAATGAAAATGTCCAAAGCTGACAAGAAATTTAAAAAAAGCTGCAGCTTGCTTGGGGTGCTAACCAACCCTTGACTCACAGGCTGGTTTCAATGGCCACAGACTGGGGAAGCAGGAAATGAGGATGAGTCCTCAGTGTGTGGGAAGGGGACACATGTCCTAGACATACAACTAGGATCTTCAAAGTGTGATACTTTCAGTGAAAGTGTGGGCTCGTCAATGAAATCTGCCAGCATGGGAAGATGCCAGAGACTTTGACCAGAAAGAAAAGTCTCTTTGGAGAATTTATCACCATAATCCTAAAATCAACATAGGTTTGTAAATTCAAACTGCCTGCATGGTATGGCCCAAGACCAGAAATAAAACCTGGAGGGCTCATCCTTCCCTCTTACCATGCATTACCAGTCTCTTTCTCTTATTTTTTTCACAATTTTAGATAAAAGTCTTAATTTTTTTGATACCTAAACTAATCCTTTGCAACCAAATATTATTTAATTCATTACCACAGTAGAATAACAGTGGCCATTCATGGCAAGTTGATCCCCAGGGAGTCAGGAGTCTGGCCTTTGGTTAAAATAGGAACACTGGAGGCAGGCAGACCTGACTTCCCACTGTAGCTCAACTGTGGGCACTCCTGAACAAATTTCCCAACCCTTCTCTCTCCCTCTCTCCCTCTCCCTCTCTCTCCTTCCCTCTCTCTTTTTATTTTTAAAAATGTTTCCTGACTTTTCTATTAATTTCTTTATCAGTTAAATGAGGATCATAATATATCTACCAGTGAGAAATTCACATCATACACTGAGCACATTCTTTTTTTTTTTTTTAAGGTAGTCACCATGTTTTATTTTTATGAACTGGCACAAAGTAGGTACACAATAAATACCAGGGGAAAAAACACTGCATCCCCCCAAAGGAGAACAAACCTCAGCCATGGCAAATCTACACATCTATATACTTAGATGCCTCTGGACATCTGGAAATATGTGGTTTTCAACTACTCCTCTGAGATGAAGCAATTCATTTTACACATCCTCCAAATTGTCAGTGATGTTAGCCCAGTGATTTCTCAAGCTGGAGTTCAGTGCTGACCCACATAAGACACGCCAAGGGAGGCACTGTCCATTTATTCTCAAGTTAAAAGAAACCATCACATCTACAGTAGGATAATGTCTACATTTTGATATTTGCTCAATAAGTACAATCCTCAATGCTGACACATAGCTTTTCTGAAGGCAAGGCATACAATGAATCCTTAATAAATATTACCCATATATCAACAACAGTGTGCAAACTCCTTATAATTCAATTTCCAAATCTCCATTTCTGTATCCCCAATGCCTTTTTAAAGCATAACTAAGCATAGTAATTTAGTTTACTGATTCTCTAAACATTTCTCTATAACTTTCCCAGAAGATCTTAAGTGATTATATATATTCTTACATTAAATTGGTTGCAAAATAAGGAATAGGCTAAGCTAACATATTTTCCTTTTTTATTTCTCCAGCATCTCAAACAATTCTTTGGAAGTTGGATGTGAACTCTTTAAATATTCTAGGACTTTGTTACACATTGTACAGCACTTTACATTGTAGAAGGTGCTTAATATATTTGGATTTAAAGTCCAGCTAATGTACAATGTGTTAGACTAATCATTAATAGAGAATCTCACTTATATGTCAGCCCAAAGTTTTCCAGATCTTGTCTGTAAATCTCTAATCATGGAAATCCACTGTCTTATCAGGCAACATGTTCTTGTGGGCTCCAGGCCTCTGAAAATGTAATGTGAATTACTCCTCTCCCTGGTTTACCTTGAGGCCAGACTTGGCCCTTCCTCACATCCCTAGATAGCAGATTCAAATTTACAAATCCTTAGCATAAGCGAATAGGTGGTGCTGAATGTTACCATGTGGCTCTTGTGAAACACTAAAGAGAATTTACATCACAGAAAAATTTAATTGAAATCCTTATATACCTTTGCATCCCTGTTATGGTTTAGATATGAGGTGTCTCCCAAAAACTCTTGTGTGAAACAATGCAACAAAGTTCAGAGATGAAATAATTGGGTTATGAGAGTCTTAACCTAATCAGTGCATTAATCAGCTGATAGGGATTAACTGGGTGTAACTGTAGGCAGGTAGGGTGTAGCTGGAAGAGGCAGTAATTGGAGGCATGCCTTTGGGGTTCATACTTTGTCCCTGGTGAGCAGAACTCTCTCTCTGCTTCCTGTTGCCACAGCCTGAGCTCCACCCACCCTTTCTTCACCATGTTCTGCCTCATCTTTGGCCCAGAATAATGGAGTTGTCCATCTATGGACTGAGACATCTGAAATCATGAGCCCCAAATAAACATTTCCTCCTCTAAAATTGTTTTTGTCAGGTCTTTTAGTCACAGTAGCAAAAAAGCTGACTATAACAGTCCCCTATTCCTTTTCTAGACAGTCTAGAAATATTACTACCCTCCCCTCCTTGTACCAAATTTGTACCTCTGAAATTTCTTTTATTTCCAAAGAAATTCAGCTTAGTTTCTCAGCTAGTATAGCTCTCTGAAAACAAAAGCCCTTCCTTCAGCTGGAGGAACTGTCCTCTGAAAGTAGGCCAGTGGCCATCTATTGTTATTTCACAGGCACTGGCTGAAAACTGCCAGCATGTAATGGTTTCCCCCTTCGCCCCAGATGATCTATTAAAATATTTGTAAACCAAAACAGGGTGGTGGCAGAAGGGCATAAGTGAAGAGAAGCAAATACCATTACTCTGCTAAAAATTGTTTTCTCCATATTACACCTAATTTACAAGATTAGGTAATTGAATGTTCTAAAGAGCTATTATATTTAAATAAGTGCCTAACTTACTCTTAAATGGAAATTAAAAACTCCTTTAAAACATATTTGTGTATTTTTTTAATAATACATATAATTCCACACACCACAAAATTCACTGTTTTAACAGAGTATAATTCAATGGTTTCTCATATATTCACAATCATTAGCACTATATTATTCCAGAACTTTTGCATCACCCCAAAATGAAATCCCTTACTCATTAGCAGTCACTACCCATTCCCTCCTCACCCCAGCCCTTGGAAATTACTAATGTACTCTCTGTCTCTATGGATTTTCCTATTCTGGACATTTCATGTATTTGATACAATATTTGGTCTTTTGTGATTAGTTTATTTCACTCAGCACAATGTTTTCAAGGTTCATCCTTATTGCAGCATGTATTAGTTCAGCATTCCTTTTTGGTGGATAAATAATATTTCATTGTATTGTAGGACACCAGAATATGTGTCCCCAAAATATGAAGGACTATTGAGTGGAGCAGCAGATGCAGAAAATCTTTCTGCCCTATTTGCCTAAAAGCAGGGCATATATTTGTAAGGACATTCCCTCTCCCCTCTCTACCAGGAAGGACACACATTTATCACTGGAGATGACCATGGGCCCTTATCTGATGGTAACAGCACCAGAGGAGTCTATATGACAAAACTTACTTACTAGTCCTTATCTACTCTTAGTTTCCCTATATATTTACTTTCCTACTTCTGAAAGCCTAAAACTGCTTTCTTTATCTTATCAGTTCTCTAAGATTTGCTGTTCTTTGTTGAAGATGCTGTATAAGCCATCTAAGTCACTGTTTTAAATTACCTTTCATGGAGGTTTCTCCAGGGTGATGTGCACTACGTTTCTTAAAAAACTTCTTTCTTATTGTCTTTTGTTACAGGAATTGGTTCCAACTGTAAACTCATAAGGATTGAGGAGAAATTATATTTCCTCCCTGACAGTACAGATATATCACATTTTGCTAATTTATTCATTGATTGATAGACATTTAGGTTATTTCCATTTTTTTGGTAACTATCAATAGGGCTGCTGAGAACATTCGTTTACAAGTCGATGTGGATAAATGTTTTCATTGCTCATGTGTATACACCTAAGAGTGGAATTGCTATCTCATATGAGTACTCTGTCCTTAATTTTTTTTGAGGAATTGCCAAACTGTTTTCCAAAGTGACTGTCCCATTTTACATTCCCATCAGCATGTACAAATGTTTAATTTCTTTTGCACTCTCATTAACACTTGTCTTTTTCATTAAAGCCATGGTGTTAGTCAGCTTTGAGTCATGTGACCAAGACACTTGACAAGAACAACTTAGAGGAAGGAAAGTTAATTTTGGTTGGTGGTTTCAGAGGTTGAATCCATGGTTGGATGAGTTCATTGCTCTGGGCCCCAGGTGAGGCAGAACATCATGGTGAAAGGGCTTAGCACAAAAGCGCTACTCACTTCATGGAGGCCAGAAAGCAGAGAAGAGGAAGAAGAAGGGGCTACAGGACAAATGAACCCTTCCAGGGCAAGCTCCCAGTGACCTCTTCCTCCAGCCATACCCCATCTGCAGTTACTACCCAGTTAGTTCATTCAAACTAGCACGGACTGACTAGGCTGTAGCTATCGAATATCCTCCCTTAACACAGGAACTTTTTGGGGACACCTCATTGTGAAACCATAACAGTCATCTTAGTGGATGTAAAGTGGTATCTTATGGTTTAAATGTGCATTTCCCTCACAGTTAATGATGTTAAGCATCTTTTCGTGTGCTTATTTCTCTTGGTATATCTTTTTTGAGGAAATATCTGCTCAAATCACCTGTGCCTTTTAAAAATTGGGTTGTATCTTTATTGTTGATCTGTGAGAGTTCTTTTATATTATAGATACAAGTCCCCTATTGGAAATGTGATTTACAATCCTGTTCATCCATTCTATAAGTTTTTCTAAATAGTGATTTATATTTATGCAACACTTGATTATTCAAGGATTCAAGGGTTAAAGCTTTGCCTTTCTCCTGGATTTCTTTGAATTTAGAGAAACCAGTGCTCACAGCACACTCTAAAGAGAATATGTAAAAGAAGGAAAAAAAGAACAGTGTCTAGCAGAGAGTAATGTGCTCAATTAACTTTTGCAAATGAATGAATAAAATCTGTGTATTTATTCTGGTTCATACCGCTATTCTGACTTGTGTTCCTCTGCTGGACTTTCTGAGCAATGGTATTCATTTCATGGCTTAAAGGTCCCCTGGAGAAGTATGAAGGTTTGGAAAGGTGTGCCTGTTTCCATTTTCATGCTCTAAACTGTCTGTTTACTCCACAGATGCACTAAAGTGTAACCACTGCCATATGGGAGTCTGCAGGTTTTCCATAGAAAGAAGCAGTTTTATGTTCTGCTCTTTGAGTTTGAGAGTCGCTGACTTAAGAGAAAAAAAAAAAAACAGTTATGTTGTCAGCTTGATATTGACTCTATAGTGTGTTTTCAATTGAGTTGGACTTTTATAATAGGAGAGGTTTATCTGGAGATTCACTTAGGAAATTTCACACTTCAGTCCTCTCGACCTGGGAGTGGTTCCTTCAGTGTGGCTCACCATCCTGTTGACCAGGTACATAGCTGTAGGGGGTTGGATCTGTGGCTGTCAGGGAGGCAGGCCACATCTGTCGGACCATCAGATCAGCTGAATCCTCTGGAGGAGAACTTAAGACTTACAGACCATCCTAGTGAGGCCACCTACATCTGCATATCACTTGCAGAAGTTTATCAAGATCATTTTGCAACTGGAGTTTGACATAATCCATGGTACATCTTGTCAAATCACAGGAAAAATCAGGATGATTCAAACATGGGTAGAGTCCAGGGAATTCTAGTAGAAACTTTGAAATCAAAGAAGGAATAAGTATGAAGGAAACATGGTGGGTAAAGAAAGAAGAAAAAAGAGAAGCAAGACACTTGCTTGTAACTGGATATAAACAAGAGTCTATCTTTACAGGCAGAGCTGACTGCTAGTGTTACTCAGCTCAGTTACCTATCTGTTGTACTCAGCTGAGATGACTCCGGGCATGTGTATGACACACATGCAGGTGCAGGCACTTGCTGACCAGTGAAATATCCACGTGGTTATGAGTATGCCAACAGTCCCATTGGCAAAGAGGGAATTTTTAAAAATTAGTTTACAGAGTATCTTAGTTCATTCTGGTGTTGCTATAAGAAAATACCTCAGACTGGGTAATTTATAAATGCAAGAAATTCGTTAGTTAAAGTTCTAGGAGTTGGAAAGTCTAAGATCAAGATGTCAGAAGATTTGACATCTGGTGATGACTTATTTATTTTTAATAGATGGAGCCTTCTAGCTATGTTCTCACATGGCAGAAGAGGCATGTAAGTGCCCTTGACCGCTTTTATAATGTCCTTGACTCCATAGTTGTGATATAAAAGGTCCCACCTCTTAATACTGTTGCGTTGGGGATTAGGTTTCAACATACCCCAGAATGTTTGGGGTACACAGAGAGTTAATATGAATATGACTGTTACCTTAATTTAATTTCTAAATCTACATAGTCAACTGTAATATTGTGTTTAGCAATTCTTTTTCTTCCCCCATAAATGCAAGCATTTTTAAGCTTACATGATTGCTCACTATTCCAGTACCCTCCACAAAGGAAAGAAGCTGTTTTACTTACTGCCTTAAGGCTCAGAGGCAAATCAACTGTTCTGGATAAGGAGAACAGAGGTCATGATATCATGAGGTCACTGATATTTAGACTACTGTATGGAACTAGGAAGTAAATGAGGTATTTCACATACCTAAATTCCTTAATCCCTAGAACAACCCCTTGAAGTGTTGTTATTATAGTTTCATAAATTAAAGAGAATTGCCCAAATCATTGAGCTAGTAATGGCAGAACCAAACCACATCTGTCATAATTTAGAGCCATAGTTGAGCTATGCCATGTTCTTATTTGCCAGTTCTAATTGAGGGCTGTTGCCTTTAAGGATGTGTGGAAGGATTCTAAGCCCATGCCCAGTTACTCTGTCTCATGCTGGTGGGTGGGATAGAGACATCTAATACAGAACCCAAAACAGGGCAGATGAGTGAATCTGTGATAGGCTTCATTTCTAAGGGACTGAATGGAGGTTTCCATTAGAGAAAGGCCTGTATTTTGAGAGAGCTAATGATAGACTCTGCAAAAGGGCAGGCCCTCACAACTGAATTTTTATAATATTTTTTTCTTCTCCCTTTCTGCTGAAAGTGTGATAGTAGCTATGGTTAATTTTCTCATGCCCCTGCCAACCTCCCTATATCTGCCTGTTTCTTCATTCTGTAAAAGGGTCTCCTTTCTTAAAGTGACATCCTCCCTCTACTTGAAAGGTAAGCAACCTTCATTCAATAAAATATGGAGTGCAACAGAAATTCGTTTCTGGTGTGAGTGACCAATGAACATGTGAGTGGCAGGTTGATAGTTCTTGACAAGGACATGACAGCTTTGATCATCATGGGCAGATAAAGGCAGGATCAGTGATACTCTTACAAAAGGAGAAAACATTTAACCAGATTTATACACAAATCACACTATCTCTTTTAGTTTTGTGAATGACATATTCCTCAGTATTCTGTTTTTTACATTTGTGTTTAAATGTTCAATTTTCAGAATTGGGTTGACAGATTTAGATCTTTGATTTTTACATATTAAAAAAGAACCCTTTCATTTTCTTTTGCAAATTATAGCTATAATGTACCTACATTTGTCTTTATTAGGTTTCCATATACATAAAAACATCAGTCTCCCAGGAGTGTCTTACCGGGTCCATCATTTTGCAGTGATATCTGTGGGAGACTTCAGTTCTGAACCCTAATTAGCCCCAGACTTACCACACCATTTCACTTTCCAGTTACGATTGGCATCTACTCCACGGCAGTGGAACCTGGAGTTTCTTGACCTTGTTTTTCTCCAAAATCGGTCCTATGCATAATTAAGAAAATAGGCAGAGAGAAAAACACTTAAAAGATTATTCACATGCATTTTAGTAGCTCAATCAGTGAAGGTGTTGCATCACTGAGGGGAGAGTTCCTCCACCAATAGATGAGCCTGGAGAGTGGCAAGATGACAACATTTGCACTAGAGATCTAGGTTCATGCTCCAGTCTCTACCATGAACTTCCTGTCTCCTTGCTCTTGGCTTCATTTCTTTACAGGCAACACTGAATGGGTTGGACTAAACCAATGATTTTTCATGATTTATTTGGAAGGAGAAGTTTTTATTTACATGAAATCTTACACAAAGGCAAAATATGAAAGTGCATTCAAAAGGCTGGTGCTCTGGGAAATGAAGACCCCTTCTGCATCTCTGGAATCACTGAGTGGGTTGCCCACCAAGATACCTTCCTGTTCTATGATTGTTTTCTATGATTTTTCAGTCCTCTTTTCAATGGATAGGCAAAGCAACTTACATGTGTCCAGCTAAAATGGTATCCGTCAACATTAAAGACAGGCATGATATAGAAATACAGATGTTTCAACATTTTTCTCATGGCTGCATCACTCCTATATGTTAGAAGGGCCTAAAAGACAGGGGGAGACATTTTTCTTATAAATTGATCTCCAATAAAGGTTTAGGGGAAAAAAAGACTATGAGAAAACCTTTTCTATCCATATGAAATACCAAATACACTGGGTTAAAAAGTAGTAAGCTGGGCTGGGATTGTGGCTCAGTACTAGAGCACTTTCCTCACATGTGTGAGGCATTGGGTTCGATCCTCAGCACCACATAAAAATAAATAAAATAAAGATATTGTGTCTACCTTTAAAAAATCTTTAAAAAATGTAGTAAGTTACCATGAACCATATTGTTTGACATCACACATTCCGTACTGAGACTTTGGTCTGAATTAAATTCTTTCATATCAATAATAATTTATCAAAGCTGGTAAAAACAGATTAAGTGAGAAGCCTCTTGCAATATTATATATCTGACTAAACTTTTAGGCTGATAAGGAAAGTAACAATTATAGATATGCTTTCTTATGATCAGTTCATTTTAAATTCCACTTAGTTATGGACAAAGCAATTATCTATATATATTTGATGTACTTACATGATACATCATAGTACTAACTAGTTACATGTCACTTGATTGTTTATGTCTAATTGGTACCAAACCCATGCCTTGGAACTTACTACATAGCAACTCCACTCTTTGTTCCTGATTTTTCTTTTTCTTTTTTTTCTAATTAGTATAAAGTTTTTTCCCACATTTTATTGGTGCCTGATGGTTATACATAATAATGGATTTGTTGTTACACATTCATACATACACATAATGAAACAATATATTTGGCCAATATCACTCCCTGCTCCCAACTTTTCTATAAAACATTTAATGGAGAGTACACATCTTTGTCATCTTAACTGTGGCTTCTTTGAAGTCTTGTTTTGGTGATTGGGTTTTACTTAAATGATGTCTGATTCCAAGTCTGAAGATTCTACATTGAAGATGTAGAATCAAGTTGATAAAAGAGACATTGAAATTGATTTTTTTAATTAATTAATTTATTTAAATGCATTTCAAGTCATAGTACATATATAGAGCTCAATTTTTTTATTTCTCTGGTTGCAAACCAGATAGAGTCACTCCATTTGTGTCTTCATACATGCACCAAGGGTAGTGATGACGATCTCAATCAACCATCTTTACTGTACCCATTCCCATTTCCCTTTGTCAAAGGACAAAAAATAGAAGATACAATGTGAGACCAGAGCTAATAAAATTGTATTTGAGATTTTTAAATCAAATAGGCATATTCCAGTTGCTCACACAAGTAATTATGTGAAATGATTGATTTTCTTCCCTATAGAAACCATTTACCATGTATGTGTATGTGTGTGTGTGTATGTAACATCATGTTGTAAACCTAAATATACATGGTAAAATTTATTTTAAAAAATTAAAGGAAGAGCTGGGGCTCTAGCTCAGTGGCAGAGCGCTTTGCCTCACATGTGTGAGGCACTGGGTTCAATCCTCCGCACTAAATCAAGTTGATAAAAGAGACATTTGAAATCTCCCTGCTCTGAATGGACTTTTAAAAAAGTTCTTTTTGATGCATGTTTGTCCGTGTGTAGAATATCTTGGAAGAACACAGGAATTTTCTATTGGTTGCCTTTGGGGAGATGGACTGGGGGACAATGTGTGGGAAGGAATCTCACTTTTCACTTAAATTTTGTGAATTTTTACCAGATTAAAAGCATAATTCAAAATAGTTCATTACAACCCCCTTCTACTTTATTGAGGTATGATTCACACACAAAACCTGTATGTATTTGAGATACACAACTTGCTGGATTTAGAAATAAGTATACTCTTGTGAAACCATCACCACAATCTATGCTATAAATATATTCATCACCTCAAAAGTGTCCTCCTACACTCTTTATTTATTACTTTTTTGTGTGGTAAGAACACTTAATGTAAGAAACACCCTTTTAAATTTTTTATTTGTTCTTTTTAGTTATACATGACAGTAGAATGTATTTTGACATAGTATACATACATGGAGTATAACTTCCCATTCTTGAAGATACACCCTTTTCAATATACAGTACAGCATGGTTAACTGTAAGCACTATGCAGTACCAAAGATAAATCTCTAGGACTTACTAATTCTGTATAATCCAAACTTTGTTTTTGTGCCCTTTCACATGCTTCTCCATTCCCCTCTCCCAATTTAATCCTTGAAAGTTCAATCTTCTTTTGTATCTATTTAAAGTAGAATTTCTGGGGCTGGGGTTGTGGCTCAGTGGTAGAGCGCTTGCCTTGCATGCATGAGGCACTGGGTTCAATTCTCAGCACCACATACAAAATACATAAATAAATAAAAAAAATAAATATTAACAAAAAAGAAATACCTATTCTTAAAAAAAAGTAGAATTTCTGAACTCATAAGCAGTATTCTGTACATACATGGTAAGAATTTTGTTCATAGAACTCTAATAATAGAATTTTTTTTAGAAACTATCACTATATTACAAGAAATAATGAAAACATATGGATATACTCTCAAAACATGAGTTAAATATCAATTTTATTACATATGATTTAAATATCTATGAGATTGACCCAACTTGATAAACATTAATTTGGTTCTCTCTTGTTCTTGTTTTAAGGGCTTGATAATAATCTGTTGGTCAACTAACTTCAATAGAACTTCCACATATGAACATTTTTTAAAAAATATTTTTTAGTTGTAGATGGTTGCAATATATTTATTTATTTATTTTTATGTGGTTTGAACCCAGTGCCTCACACATGTGAGGCAAAGCGCTCTGCCACTGAGCTAGAGCCCCAGCTCCTCCTTTAATTTTTTAAAATAAATTTTACCGAGTATATTTAGGTTTACAACATGATGTTACATACACACACACACATACACATACATGGTAAATGGTTTGTATAGGGAAGAAAATCTATCATTTCACATAACTTACTTGTGTGAGCAACTGAAATATGCCTATTTGATTAAAAAATCTCAAATACAATTTTATTAGCTATGATCTCGTGTTGTACCTGCTATTTTTTGTCCTTTGAACTACTCTCCCCATTTCCTCTCCCTACCCCCATCTCTGGCCCCTGATAACTACTGTTTTATTCTCTGTCTCTTTTATTCTATTTCAGATTCCATGTACAAGTGAGATCATGCAATATTTTTCTTTCTGTGTATGGGTTATTTTACTTAGCACAATGTTCTCTAGGTTGATCCATGCTGTAGCAAACACCAGGATCTACCTCTTTTTACAGACTGAATAGTATTCTATTTTCTTTATTCATTTTTTTCTCCCACAGATGCTAATGTTGTTTCCATCTCTTAGCTATTGTAAATAATGCCACAATAAACATTGGAGTGTGGACATCTTTGTGTGTGGTTAATTTTATCTCCTTTGGATATATACCCTGAAGAGGGGTTGGTAAGTCATATTTTATTTTTAATTTCTTTTGGAACCTTTTCCCTAGTGGCTGTACCAACCAACAGTGTACTAGAGACCAGCAATGTACTTCCATTTTTCTCTAAGTGTTGTTCTCTCACCAAAATTTGTTATTTCTACTTGGAATGGAACTACCATTTGACCCAGTTATCCCACTCCTTGGCATATACCCAAATGATATATAGCAGCATACCACTGTGATGCAGCCACATCAATGTTTATAGGAGCTCTATTCACAATAGCTAAGTTTTGGAATCAACTTAGGTGCACTTCAACAGATGAATGGATAAAAAAAAAATGTTGGAGTGGAATATTACTCAGCCTTAAAGAAGAATGAAATTATGGCATTTGCCAGTAAATGGACGGAACTGGAGACTATCATGCTAAGTGAAATAAGCCAATCCCCAAAAATCAAAGGTCCAATGTTCTCTTTAAAATGTGGATGCTAACACATAATAAGGTGGTGGGGGGAGGAAAGAAGTTCATTGGATTAGACAAAGGGGAATGAAGGGAAGGGAGGGAGGATGGGAATAGGAAAGATAGTAGAATGAATAGGATATGACCTTCCTGTGTTCATATATGAATACAAGACCAGTGTAATTCTACATCATGTACAACCACAAGGGTGAACTAATTAGAATAAGTTATACTCCATGTCTGTACATAACATATGTATTATATCAAAAGGCAGTCTACTGTCATGTATATCTAAAAAGAACAAATTAAAAAATTAAAAACAAAAAATTGTTTATTTATTGGTGGTACCGGGAATTGAACCCAGAGGTGCTCTACCACTGAGCTACATACATCTCCAGCCCTTTTTAAAATTTCAAGACAATGTCTTGCTAAGTTGCCCAAGCTGGCCTTGAACTTGCAATCCTTTTGCTTCAGCCTCCCAAGTAGCTGGGATTACAGATGTGCACCACTGAGCTGATTTCTTTACTTTTTGATAACCACAATTCTAGCAGGTGTGAAGTAATATCTCATAGTGGTTTTAATTTGCTTTTCCGTGATTATTAGTGATTATAAATACCTTTTTCATATATGTGTTGGCCCTTCTAATATCTTCTTTGGAAGGTGCTTTGCTCATTTTGAAAATCATGTTGTTTTTATGCTATTAAATTACAAGCATTCTTTATAAATTTTGGGTATTAACCCCCTTATCAAATGTCATTTACAAATATTTTCCCTGTCTATAAGGTTGTCTTCTCATTTTGTTGATTGTTTTCTTTGCTATGAAGAAATGTTTTACTTCAATGTAGTCCTATTTTTACTTTTTTTAGCCTGGGCTTTCTTTGGTTGTGATAGCCAAAATTTCAAGGCCAGTAATCAAAGAGCTTTCCCCTGTGTTGTCTTCTAGGAGTTTTGTGGACACACACACACACACACACACCTTTTATCTAGTTTGCATTGATTTTTATATATGATACAAGATTCCCATTGTGTCCTCTGGGTGCCCTTGTCAAAAATTAGTTAATTGTAAATGCTTGGATTTATTTCTGGGCTATTTTGTTTCATTGATTTACCTATGTTTCTGTTTTTATGCCAGTAGGATATTGTTTTTAATACTAGAGCTTTGTAATAAAATTTAAAATCAGGAAGTGTAATGCCTCCAATTTTTTCTTTCTCAGTATTGCTTTGGCTATTCAGTTTTTTTTAGTGTTTCTCTATGAATTTTATGATTTTTTTTTCTGTATCTGTGCAGAATGCCATTAGAATTGTTAGGTATTATGTTAAATTTGTATATTGGTTTAGGTAGTATGGGCATTTTGACAGTATTAATTCTTTTAATCCATGAGCATAGGCTATCTTTCCCTTTGTTTATATCTTCTATTTCTTTTGTCAATGTTTTATAGTTTTTAGTGTAAAAATATTTTACCTCCTTGGTTAAATTTATATTTTTTGATAGTATTACAAATGGGATTGTTTTTTCAATTTCCTTTTCGGCTAGGTTGTTATTGGTGTACAGAATTGCTACTGATTTTTGTATATTGATTTTGTATCTTGCAACTTTACTGAATTCACTTATTAGTTCTAATAGATGGTATATGTGTGTGGAAGGATCATGTCACTTGTAAATAGAGATAATTTTTAATTTTTCCCTTCTGATTTGGATGACTTTTCTTGTTTGATTGCTCTTGCCAGTACTTCCATTGCTATGTTGGAAAAAATGATAGGAATAGGCACACCTATCTTGAACCAGATCTTAAGGAAAAAGCTTTCAGCTGCTCTCTATAGTCATGAGTTTTTCATAAATAACTTTTATTACAATAGTCCCTTATTATCCTTTTTATTTTGGAGGCATCTGTTATATATATATCTCCTATTTCTCTACTTTTATTTTTATTTTATTTCATTTTTTATTAATTTGAATCTTCTCATTTTCTAAGTTTGGCCAGGGGTTTAATTTTTTGAAGAGCCAGGTTTGGTTTTATTGATTTTTATATTCTTTATTTGACTTATTTTGATTCTGATCTTTAGTATGCCTTCCATCTGCTACCTTTGGGTTTAGTTTGTTGTTTGCCTAATTCCTTGAGGCATTATCTTATGCTCATTCTCTTTTAATGTAGGCATTTATTGCTACAACCTTTCCTCTTATAACTGCTTTTACTGCTGCATAAGTTTTGATATGTTGTCTTTCAATTTCACGTTTGAACCATTGATTATTCCTTTTAAAAATTAAAATATATTTTAAGCAAATAGATAAAGCATATTACATCTATGTATTCACCAACACATCTTGCTGTATTTATCACATCTTTAAAAAAAGATTTGGGATAATATAGATAAAAATAAAGACCCCTTTTTACCACTCCATGATCCCATTTTCTTCCCCTCCACCAAGGTGGTACCTATCCTAAATTTGACATGATTATTACCATGCAAGATTTTATGTTTTGTTCCATATATGGATTCATGAATAATATATGCATATATGCTTTGAAATTTTATAAAAATGAGATCATAATGTGTGAATTTACATTGTCTCTTTTCCAGTAGACTTTTGACATTTATCGAGAGTTTATTCATCATAATTGTTAAATGTTATTCCATTATAAGTAAACATATGACCATATATCAAATCCCTTATTTTGTTGGCCACTTAGGTTGCATCTGCAGTTTCATTGTTGTGTTGCAATGGATATTCTTGCACATTTCTCCTAGACATATATGAGAGTTTCTTTAAAATAAATATCTAGAAATAGAGTTGTTTCTTTAAAATAAATATCTAGAAATAGAGTTGTTGAGTCATGGATTTTTATGCCCTCAACTTTACTTGCTTTTGCCATTTTTTTCTCTAAATCAATAAACACTCCCAACTACAATGAACATGAGGCAGTTAACATGCTACCTCTGTCAAATAACAAGTTTCCACTAGTGGGTGGAATTACTCTAATGCACTTTGGTCTATATCGTTCACCCATTTCACACCATGACTTATGAAGAATCTGATGAGTCTGTAGAAAATGTCTCCCTGTGTTTCAGTTCAAAATCATCTTGGCTATTTTTGATTCTTCTCCCTCACTTTAATTTTGAAACTAGGGTCAATTACATTAAAGTGTAAAATGTTTTATTCTTCAGTTCTTGTTTGTTGTCATTAATAGATGTTGAATGGAGCAGATGACTTTCTTCATTTATAGACATAATTATTTGGTGGTTATTATGATAAATTTCTATAAGTAATTTTTTATTGTTAAACAATCCTTCTATTGCTGGGATAAGCCCATTTGGTTATAATATGTCTTTATTTATTTGCTGGATTCATGTTGCTAATGTTTATATCTATATTCCTACATGAGATAGGCCTACAACTTCCTTTCTTATTTTGTCCTTATCTAGTTTAATATTAGTGTTATAATGATAATGTAACTTAAGAACTATTTTAAATATGCTTGAATTATTAGCCCCCTGGATGGTAGAATTTAGCTCTGAAACCATCTAGGCATAGAGGAGAAATTCATTAAATAGAAAAGAAAGACACAATGGGAGAAATATAACTTTGCTTTCTATTTCTCTTTTCTTTCCATTGTGTTATGTTCCTTCTGTCTTCCTTTTGCTAACTTTTTTCCTTCTTTTCTAATCTCTTGAGTTAAAAGCTTGGCTCACTAACTCAGTCTTATTCTGTTCTAATGTGTTTATTTAAAATTACAAATTTCCCACTCTGTGTACAGTGTCCATGTATGTAATCCCAGCTACTTAGGAGACTGAGGCAGGAATATTGCAAACTTGAGGCCAACCTGGGCAACTTAGCAAGACCCTGTCCCAAAATTTTAAAAAAGTGAATAAAAATAAAAAAGGTTGGGGATGTAGCTCAGTGGTAGAGTCCCTGGGTTCAATCTCCAGTACCACAAAACAAAATAAATTTTCTTTAGTTGCATTCTTTTGTTTTTTTATATTAGTCTTACCATTCAGCTATAAATATTGAAAAATGTCCTTGATTTGTCTAAACTATGAATTATTTATAAACATTTGTTTTTAAATGTTTTTTTTAAAGTTGACTTTTTATCATAACTTTATTTTTATGTATTAATTTGTATGTGGTGCTGAGGATCGAACCCAGTGTCTCACTTGCACTAGGTGAGCACTCTACCACTGAGCCACAACCCCAGCCCTGTTTTTAAAAAATTATTTTTAACAACTGCATTGTAGTTAGCGAATGTGTTATACATAATATAGATACTTCATTATTTGTTAAGACTTGCTCTTTGGCACAATATATAACCAATTTTTGTGAATGTTCCAGTTGTGCCAGAAAAAGAACATGCAGTCTCTAATTATTGAGTGTGGATTGTATGTATATTTGTATATATATATGTATATTAGATTGTTTTGTTGACATCACTTTTTAACCAAAAATTGCTGCTTAATCACTAAGTGTTATGCTAAAACACCTCATATTGTTATTTTGAGTTTATGGCTTTTTCTTTCATATTGTCCATTTTTGTTCTATATTTTTGAAGTCATTAATATAATTAAAAAATCTTCATTTCTAAATAATATATTAATCAAGGAAGCTGTTCCCAGTGTTCTATTCTGGAATGGATTTAATTTTCAAGACTTGCCAAAATGTGTTCTTCATCTGACAAACAAGAAGGGTGTCATTGTATTGCATATGCTGTATTTGTGATTTTTTTTAACTCTCTAAGAATTGCAGCTATTCTCCATCTGGTCAGACAAAGCAAGAAATGATCACGATGTGATGACTGTTAAATATTGAAGAGGATGACTGAGAGACTGTCTTACTCGAGTTACTTAATAAGACAAAGATCATTTCTTTTTTATGGTTTAGGTGGGGGTTTCTAGAAAAAACATGACCATGTGTCTATTGCTTGCTATTCTGACATATGATAAAGAATGTAGAGGTGTGCTTTTCTTCTAGTGTGAAGAACTTTCTATCACTCAATACACAACACCCATACACATGGCAAAGAAGATACCTGCTAATCAAGTTGCATCTGGACTTCATGAGTTTTATTCTTGATTATTGCTGCTCATGAGAAGACTAAAGTGGTCATGATCTGAAAGCTAGTCACAAAACAATGCAGCACACGCCTCAGTGTGGTGAGCCCTGAGAACTGCACTCACCTTACCTCAATTTATTAAAAAAAAAACACAAGTCCCCCCCCCCAAATCGCTTCTCTAAAACTGCTTTTAATTTTAAATGAAAAGATATTAATAAAAATTTGCCTTTATCTTCTTTCAGGCAAATGATATATTTGGCACTAGATTAGGGCAGTACTGAAATTAATTAAGAAAGATAAGAGAATGAATCTATTTGCTATTCACCACCTACCAAGACTATTTTGACTTTCCCATAAATAAATGGAATAGCACAAATAATAATTCACCAGATAAAACTTGATTAAAATTGATGGTAGGGCTGGGGTTGTGGCTCAGTGGTAGAGTGCTTGCCTCGCATGTGGGAGGCACTGGGTTTGATCCTCAGCACTGCATATAAATAAATGAATAAACAAAGGTCAATCAACAACTAAAAACAAATTGAAGGTAATTTTTGTGGTCACCAAAGTCTTTGTGTGGTAGAATAAAACTATGCACAAGATTTTCCCTTCTGTCCACTATTTTCAGATTTGTTTGGGTGTTTCTTTCTTAGTGCTCCATGACAACCTGGAATATGGGGTTATCATTTTGGAGACTGGTGTTACTGGCTTTAAAAAGGGTAGCTTTTAAGATTTCTTCTATTTTTGTTTTCCTTCTAGAATCTCTGCATAGGTCCGAAAAATAATAACCACATATTCATATTGAAGGGCACACTGGGAGAACTAAGCGTGTCACAGCTAAGGGCAAAGGAAGAGACACAGTCACCACCAATCAGGAAAATGTCCTCATCTGGACTAGAAAGGACTAAAATTATTTAGGACACAAAAATGTTTCAGCACCAAAGTATTTAATCTACTTAATTCTCCCAGTAATCCAATACTGGGAGAATTAATTAGAGCAAGGAAGAGTTTCCAGATAAAAATAACAAAAAACCAAAAAACAGTGGGGGGGAGCTTAAAGATGATGTCACACTATAAGATGCTTACTAAATACAAAATGTTCACATAAATAACAGTTTGAAAACAACATGGAAAATAGGTTTTGATAATGAAAGATGAAGAACTGAAAATCATGTGGCTCTTATAAGTTCGAGTTCTATTTTATATTTAGTTGATTTATACTTAGAAGAGTGACTAATCTAACAGGGCAGGTGAAGACTGGAAAATGTTGTCTATCTACAGTTTCTAATAAGATAGAAATATTTGAAATGTTTTGTGTCATAAGGAAGAAGATGCATGTCTACTCTTTCCTAATCAAAATCACTTCAGAGTTCTAGAAGTTTTACACCACGATAGGCTAATAATAATGGTTAATTGTATCTACTCATAAGAAGAAGCCAGGACCAATTTCATGGCACTATTAAGATTGAATAAGGATCTTTTACTTACCATAAAAGAATGTAAAGGTGTCTTCCCTTTGCACAGCTCTGATATACACTAAATTCAGTTACCATGGTTTTAAGTAGATAACACCAGTTCTCACAAACAGTGCAATTTTCAGTTGCCACTGATAGAGCTTCCGTCTACAGAGTGCTATGTAAATATAACAGATGCACATCAGTATCTGTGACCCATTTTGTCACTTCTCTCAAAGTCTGTCAGTGGGTAACTGGCCACTGTTCATCTGATATTCAGTTTATACACAGACAGCAAAATGTGTAGCTGTGTTACCTTTGTTTAACTGTTAAAAATACCCTTTAGATAGCATTTTATAAACATGTGTGATGAAAAGAAGGAATTGTCCAATTCAGATGAAAGTGCAGCAAAGAATAGTGATAATGCTGGAGGTAAACTTTGAACCAAATCTAAATGGGATTTAGAATAAATATCTGACTGGGAATGTTGACTCTGTCGATACACACCTCTAGAGAGGCAGCCAGAGAAGTCTCCAAAATAGATGAAGAAAGCGGTTGATAAAAGACTAAAGATGACCAGAAGAAGTGACACAGGCCACACTTTACATTAAAAGAAATCTCAGAGATATTTTATGATATTGAAAGTGCAAAGGAAAAGAAGCTGATATTGGAAGCTGATCCAACTGAGAAATGAATATGACAATTTGCCAAAGCATATTTTTCACACAAGATGTTTATTCAATGTTGTAAGTTATATAGAGAGAAGGAAAGCACAATTCAAACTACCCTTAATAAAATTTTTTCTTACAAATAAGATATTTAACTCTTGACATTTCTCCATTTTAATTACAACATATTAAATACTAGTTTTTACTGTTTTTTCATTTTCCAAATATATTCATAAGTGAGAGTAAGGGAGCATGTAACGTTTTGACAGAACATTTTAAGTGTCACAGAACAATTTCTTTCACTGATTATTAAAATTGCTTTGTACTGCTTTGGCTTTCGAATTTTTAGTCTGGTGCTACTGTGTAAAGGGAGGCCTACCTATAAAAACAGTGTCTAGAACATTCTTGATCATTAGTGGGTTTCAATGGATGCAATGGGTTTTGATCTAATTAAATCTAAACCAAACAAATATTAATATGGACCTTGCTATTGATTACATAAAGGGGAAAGGGATATATTGAGAATATGATAGATTAAAGGCAAGGTTGGGGAAAAGAAGATGAGGGGAGAATATGAGAAAATAATGATACTAAAGAGCCAGTAGAAAACAAATCAAAACATAACAATTATTCAAGATGGTCATAAATAATGTTGGATTTTTATAATGAAGATATTTTTATAGGATAAGCCATTTTTCATTATGTGATTAAGAACAAAGATATATTTGCATACCCATTTGAACTCATTAGATATTTGATCTGGGTTTAGTAGCCTTCTCAAGTATTTATTCCCTGACTTTTGTCATATTTTGTATATACAATATAAGTTCTTTTCTTAAAAAGATTTGTTTTTAGTGATATATTTCTTAACCAAAGACTTTTGAGTTTCACCCTGTACTTGAGGGTTTATATCATAGTTTCACCTTTAATAAGCCGCAAGAAAACATGAGACAGAAAGAGACGATTATCCAAAAGAAATATTCCATGGAAAGCTCCTGGATCTTAGGAGAAAGAATTTTCCCATTCTGGAAAGTCTTCCCGTATGGAGAACTTCTCCCACAAACATTACTCCAAGTCTTATTTAGAGCTCTGTTCTATACATCCAACCCATCACAGCATCCAAATCCTAGATTTTGGCACTAGGAGTAGCTATTACCCATAGTGCTGAGTATAGTACTGTGGTGCTGGGAATGTGCAGTGGAAGCTGTTTTCCAGTAATCAAGCTGAGCTTTGAAGCGTGAGGTTTCATATTATGCAGACAGCAGAAGGGAACCAAGGAAATTTTAGTTTTTCTTCTCTGTGCTACTGCCTTCCTACAATAGGATCAAATTACATTCACCTGTATGTATACATCTTCAAAGTCTGAAAGGACTTTCCATTTCAGACTTTGTAGATCCCTATGATCTTCCCACAAACCCTTGCAATATCTTTGGTTTGCCACTGAGTAAAATAGGATTCAGCCATTGATTGTAAAATACCCGTAGGAATATATGACTCAAACAACTGAGTTTAGCCTGAGAATGGTTTTCAATTTTGTCTGGGTTAAATTTATTTTAAAAATACAATAATTTTTGGTCCTAATATAGAAAATTGGGAAAATTCAGAAAAGCATAAAAAAGAAAATAAAAGTCACCTATAATTTTATCCTGTTTTAGCTTTTAGTATGTTTTTCATCTATATATCTTAGATGTAGATTTTACAATACTGAAATGATAATATTTATGCTGTGTGTGTTTTGACATACCAGTGTATGTCATCAACATTAGTCTTCATCATTAGATAATCCATTAAAATATTTTAATGTAGTCAGGATTATAATAAATCATTCCTTTATCAATCATTCCTTTATGCCTTCCTCCTTGCTTTTTGTATCTTCAGGTTTTTAAAAATAACTTTTATTTTTATTTTTTAAAAAATTTATTTTTATTTTTTAAAAAAAATTTCTACTTGATTTTTAAGCTTAGAAATGTCTTCCTTTTTTGGAAGTCAAATAAGTATTTCCCTTAGTTATTTTCTAAATATTATATGGATGAAGACACTGGTTAAATTTCCCCCAGCAATGTAGACTTATTTGAGGTAAAAATGAAGTGCTATGCACAACTCTGCGCACTAGCCATAGTTTGTGATATTCAGTCCTGGAGATCAACAATTTCCAAATCTCAAGTAAACAAGGCCCAAATTCCCTTAGTTGATTGGAGGTGATTCTGAGAAATGAAGCAAGTGCCATTCCATCTGCACTGGCAACAAAGAATTAAAGTAGCCCTTTCACAATAGTAATAAAAAATGAGATAAAAATATGGGTTGCCTCTGAAAATTACATGGCTACCTTATATATGTCAATATGACTCCCCCTGAATTTTTAATGGTGAACTGCTATAATCTTTCATCCTTTTCCTTTCTCTTCTTATCAGATTGTGCAATATAGACAAGAAAAGTACTTAGAAACAACTTTGTTTTGGAACTTATTCCTGGTTTTTGCCTGTCCAAATTAGGATTGTGAATCAGGTATTCATTCATTTTGTCTGCTTGCACAAACACTTCCACCTGTCATTAAAGAGTATTTCATTCTTTTGGTCAAGGAGAATTAAGTTGCTTAAAAGCAGTTTTTGATGTCTCTCCTCTCCCTCAATATCCACAACACTTTAGCAGTGCCTTGCCTGGTATGTGGTAAACACTTAGTAATTACTTGTTGAATAATAATTTCACCTGCTTAGTGTAGTGCTGTGTTGGGTGATTCCCTTCAGACCAATGATACTACCATCACTTCTGCTGATGCTCCCAACTTCAATGCTACCATCACTCTCTTGGGCTACTGGTCATCTTTGACCTATTCTGCCCTTTCATTCTCATATTAAGGCAATCAATTCCTAAAAAACTTCCTTTATTGATGCCTTATTTCCTCAGTGGAATTGTAAATGCATTGAGGATGAGTAAATGTCATGTGCACTGTAATACAGTACTTGTACTATTACAGGACTTAGTAAGCTGTCTTAACATAAAAAGAAGTGCAAAATAAACATTTGGTTGGTTGAAAGAATGATATTCTTCCTTTAACCCTTCTCACTTGCTTTCTTCACCTTCCGTTCTTACATCCACTCTTTCTGTCCATGCATAGATTCTTGCCTGGTATACTTCTAGTCGGTCACGCTCACTCTGGGCTCTTTTTCCTCTTGCATGTATCACTGCCTTCCATCTTTAAGCTTTCTGACGATGACACATGCTTTTCAGAACTTATCATTGTTTCCTCATTTTACTTCATTGGACCAAACTCTGCTTGGCTTCCAGGTCATACTGTAATATTTCAGTCAGTCTCATATTGCATTAGAATCTACTTACACTGATTGTAGGCTGTTACATTGCTGACCTACAATGACACACACACACTCAGACATGCACGTGTATCGTATTCACTTTCAACATTAGTCATGCCCCTGTCTTGGGACACACTCTTTTATCTCCCTAATCAAATTCCTACTTCTCAGTCAAGGCCTAACTTGAGACTCAGCTCTACAAAGCATCCCCACAAGCTGTCTTCATGGTTTTGTGGATTTCTCTGATTCCTTAATTCATTCAGGCATGATGATCAGTATGACTTAGCTCCTTCGGGACACACTATTTTATGCTGTTCTCTGCACATAAATATTTCTCAAGTAGAAGTGTAGACTCCTTGAGTGCAATGACTGTGACTTAAACCTCTGTTGACCCCCACAATGCAGAATGCTGAAAATGTAATGATCAATAAGAGGAAATGCTATTTTTAAAAAAATATATAGCAGCTTTATTTAGATAAACTTTTAGATAATACCTTATATTAATCCATCAATTTAAGGTATACAATTCAGTGGTTTTTAGTATATTCAGTACATATACAACCATTGCCCCTATGTAATTTCACAATATTTTCATTATCTGTTAAAGAAACTCCATGCCCTTTAGCTTTCAACCTACCCCAACCCACTCATCTTCCCCAGCCACAGGCAACTACTAATCTATTTTTCTGGCTCTGTAAATGCCCCTATTTTGGACATTGCAGGTAAGCAGAGTCAGGTATTCTTATATGACTGGCATCTTTTGTTTAGTACAATATTTTCAAGGTTCATCCATGTGGTAGACGTATCAGTACTTTATTGTTTCTTTAATGAGATATAATTAATATAACATAAAATCCACCACTTGAAAGTGTATAATTCAGTAGTTTTTAGTATGTTTACAAGATATGTAACTCTCATCACTTTCTAATTCTAGAACATTTCCATCACTCCCAAATGAACTTGGTAGCAGTTAGCTCCAATTCCTGTTTCATTAATCCACCAACAATCCACTTCCTGTCTTGGTGGTTTGGCTATCCTGGACATTTCATATAAATGGAATTATGTGCTTTTCCTGTCTGCCTTATTTCACTTAGCATAATGTTTTCCAGGTCCACCCATGTTGTAGCTTGTCTTACTACTTCAGTACTTTTATGGTTGAATAATCTCTTTGGATGGATATACCACATTTAAAAAAACATTTATTCATCAGTTAATGGAGACCTTTTGACCACTATGAATAATACTGTTGTGAATATCTATGCACAAGTTTCTGTGTAGATACTTGTTTTTAATTCTCTTGGGAATATGCATAAGGGTAGAGTATTTGGGTCATATGGTAACTCTATGTTTAACTTTTTGAGGAACTGCCAAATTGTATTTAAACTCTATTTTTAACTTGGCAATTTCCTTTATTTTTAATTTCCAAGTCCATTACTTTTAGGTTTTGTGAGAGTCTTCCTTTACAAGGATCTGCTTGCTATTTCCTTTGTTCCCTGTCCTCTACCACCCTCAGTTTTATGTCTCACTCTCCTGTAAATAGTATTTGTTCACTTTTGCAGAAAGATAACTTCCAAATTCTGTATATTAATCTTAGTTTCCTTTCACTTAACAGATCTATTCTAGGTTTATTTCTTTGATAATTTAGTATTTATATCAGCTCTTTCTCATGATAAATTTAAGAAAAATTTGTTACCAAATGGTAGTATTTTTTAAAGCTTTTTAAATTTGGTTTATGGTGAGGAGAACATCTATAGTACACATTCCAGCAGTAAACCTATTATGTTTGTGTTCCTCTCTCTCCCCAAAATTCCCAAACCCCATGGTATTATAAATATAACATTAGCAATGGTTATGCTAACCATATAAGCAAGCATTTAACAAGAGAAAGATTTCATAATCTATTTGCTTCCTTTGTTTTGCTTGCATTATAAAATTTTTGATAGTTGGAAATAATTAGAAAGTATTGAAATCAGAAAAGTGATAGCTTTATATTTTTCAAAATAATTAGATGTTTATCAATAAATGAAAGCCCTGGAGTTTTGTGGTGCTTTGTTTTTTTTTTAAAAAAATGTGTGTTAAACACTATCAATTATTTGTTCAGATAATGGATTTATTTAAGACAATTTTTAAATAATAAAATAATGAAACCCATCTCACCAGTCATTTTATGCTGGCAGTTTGCTTCTGTATTATTCTTTTCTGAGCTCTGTGTTTTCAAAATAAACATCCATGGATTGATCTGCTAAATTGGAGTGGGGGAAGAAGTGGAAGTGGCTCTCAGGGCATGGCATGTGACAATCAAGCTGGCCAAAGAAGAGATGGACAGATGGATCCAGAGCAAAGGCTTGATACTTCAGTTTTCAAGGAAGAGAATTAGGATCTGTTAATGAGGGTCATATGGTTTTACAGTCTGGTTATTAACTGTCCTCCCCCAAAAGATCCTATGTCAATGCAGGAATTTTCAGAAGTAAAACAATTAGATGATAAGAACAGTAGTCTAATCACTTCATCCTAGTTTGAATGGACTAACTGGGTGGTAACTGCAGGCAGGTGGAGCATGGCTGGAGTAGGTGGGTCACTGGGGGCATGTCCTGGAAGGGTTTATCTTCTGTGTGACCTCTTCCCTCTCTCACTCTCTGCTTCCTGGTCACTATGAATGGAATAACATTTCTCTACCACATCCATCCACCATGATGTTCAGCCTCACCTTTGGTCCACAGCAATGGAGTTAGTTGACCATGGACTAAGCCTCTAACATCATGAGCCAAATTAAACTTTTCCTTCTCTAATTTGTCCTTATCAGGTATTTTGTTCACAGCATCAAAAACCTAACTAAAATACACAGCAAGGAAGAGGGCAGGGATTAAATTGCTTCTAGTAAAGAGATAGCACCTTGTTCCAAAGAGAGTACAAATCAGGGATATGGGGCTCTACCATTATTATTTTTTTTTTAAATATTTTTTTAGCTATAGATGGACATAATGTCTTTATTTTATTGCTTTTTATGTGGTGCTGAGGATCGAACCCAGGGCCTCACGCATGTGAGGCAAGCGCTCTACCGCTGAGCTACAATCCCAGCCCCTCTACCATTATTTTTATAATAAACTTGTTGAGTTAAATGTAGATCCACATGTAACTATAAGAAATAATACAAAGAGATACTGTGTGCCCCTTTACCCACTTTCTTCCAATGGTGAAATCTTGCAAAACTATAGTATAGTATCTCCTTCAGGGTAGAGTCATTGACACAGTCCAGGTTCAGAACATCTCCATCATTACAAGGATCCCTGATGTCACCCTTCCCTTCCCACACCCACCATCTTCCTTAACCTTGAGCAACCATTAATCTATTCTCCATTTCAATCATTTTGTCATTTCAAAATTACATAAATGAAATACAGTATATATCTGTTTGGAATGTCCTTTTTCATTCAGTATAACGTTCTTGAGTTTCATCCAGGTTGTTTTGTGAATCAGTAGTTTGTTCCTTTTAATTGTTGAGTGGTTTTTTGTGCAATTGTGTAGTACAATTTGTTTAAGTATTTGCCTATTGACAGATATCTGGGTTGTTTCCAGTTTGGGGCTGTTATAAATAAAGCAGCTATAAACATTTGAGTACAGGTTTTTGAGTGAGCACAAGTTTTAATTTCTCTGGGATAAATGCCAACAATGTAATTACTGGGTCATATGGTAGTTGCATGTCTAATTTTAAAAGAAATTGCCAGCTGTTTTTAAGAATAGCTCTATCCTTTTACATTCCTACCCAAAATGTATGTGTGATCTGGTTTGCTGCATCCTCCTTGGCATTTGCTGACACATATCTATAGATGTATAGATACATATCTATGTGTCCATATAATATTTAATTAAATTACCCATTCTGATAGGTAAGTGGTGATAATTCATTGTGGCTTTAATTTGAATTTCCCCTATACCATATTTTAGAATGTGCTCGTTTGGCAACCGTATGTATATTCTTTGGTGAAATATCTCTTCATGTCTTTTGCCCATTTTCTAATTGATTTTTTGCTTTTTTGCATCAAGTTTTGAGTTTATATATTTCAAATATGAGTCTTATTTTAGATATGTGATTTGCATATATTTTCTTCCTCTATGTGGAAGTTTGTCTTTTTCATCCCCTTAACAGGATCATTCATAGGCAAAACTTTTAAATTTTGATTTAGTTGACACATTGCCAACTTTTCTTTTTATGGAGCATGTTTTTGGTACCAAATTAAAGAGCCCTTTGCCTAGCTTTAGTCCCTAAAGATATCCTCTCATGATTTTCTTTCCCTAAGTTTTTACTGTCTTATATTTTACATTTAAGTTCATAATCCATTTTGAGTTGATTTTTGTATGGGTATGAGATTTACATTGGCAGTCATTCTTTTCGGCTATCTGTGTCCAATAGCTCCTGTACCATTTGTTGAAAAGGCCTTCTTTTTTAATTTATTTATTCTAATTAGGTATACATGACAGCAAAATGCATTTTGATTCATTGTACACAAATGGAGCACAACTTTTCATTTCTCTGGTTGTACATGATGCAGAGTTGTACCATATGTGCAGTCATACATGTACCTAGGGCATTGATGTCCACCTCATTCTACCATCTTTCCTGCCCCTATGTCCTCTCCTCTCCCCTCTCTCTCCTTTGACCAAAGTTCCTCCATTCTTCCCATGCCCCCTCCCCCATTATTATCAGTATCCACTTATCAGAGAGAATATTTGACCTTTGGTTTTTTGGGATTGGCTTACTTTGCTTAGCATGATATTCTCCAGCTCCATCCATTTACCTGCAAATGCCATAATTTTATTCTCTTTTAATGGTGAGTAATATTCCCTTGTGTGTATATATCACAGTTTCTTTATTCATTTATCCATTGAAGGGCATCTAAGTTGGTTCCTCAGTTTAGCTATTGTGAATTGAGTTGCTATAAACATTGAAGTGGCTGCATCACTGTAGTATGCTATTTTTAAGTGAAAAGGCTATTTTTTATTCATTGAATTGTTTTCACACCTGTGTCAAAAATCAGTTGGGAATATTTGTGTGGATTGACTTCTGATTTGTCTATACTGTTCCCTTCATCTATGACTATCCCTTCACAGATACTATATAATCTTGATTATTATAGGTAAGTGATATGACTTAAAATTGGTTAAAATGATTTTTCTTTCCTCACTTTTCTTTCTCAAAATAGTTTTAGCTCTTCTAGTTTGTCTTCACACGTAATTTTTAGGATAATCTTACCTATATCTACAAAAAATCTTGCTAGAAGTTATATATTAATTGTATTAAATCTATTTACCAAAAATTTGGGGAGAACTGACATCTTTACTATATTGAGACCTCCAATCAATGAATATGGTAACTTCCCACTTAGACCTCCTTCACCATCATTTTGTAGTTTTCACTGTTTACACTTAAATATTTCTCATTTTTGATGAATTGTACATGATACTATATTTTTAACTTTCTGTGTTCTTTACTGTTATATGGGAATATAATTGATTTTGTATATTTATCTTGTGTTCTGTGGCCATGAGAACTCACCGGTTCCATTTTTCTGTTGAATTTTGCCCAATTTCTCTGTTGATTCCTTGGGATCATCTATGGAGACAAATCACATCATCTGCAAGTAGGGAAATTTTTATTTATTTCTTTCCAATCTACATGCTTTATTTCCTTTTCTTGCCTGATTGTACTAGCTAAAACTTCTAGCACTGTGTTAACTAAGAGAGGTGAGATCGACCCACTTGCTCTATTACTGAGTTTTGGAGAGAGTATTCAGCCATTTACTGTTAATTATAATGTTGCTGTATGTTTTTGTAGGTGCTTTTTATAAAATCAAGCAAGTTCTCTATTTCTATTTGTATGAGTTTTTTTTAATAATGACTGCAAGTTAATTTTGTCAAAAGCTTTCTTCGCATCAATTGATAAGATCATTTGTTTTATTTTTCTTTAGCTAACAATAGGATGAACTGCATTATCAACTTTTGAGTATTGAAGTGGACTTGCAGCCCTGGTATAAACTTCATCTGTTCCTGGTATATAATTACTTTTATATGTTGCCAAATTCTGTTTGCTAATATTTAAATTATTTTTCAATTTTATAAAGGATCTGTAGCTTTATAAAACAAATTGGAAGTGTTCCTTTCTCTTTATTTTCTGAAAGTGAGTGTTGAATTCTTTTTTAAATATTTGGTAGAATTCTCCAGTAGCTTGTGGACCTTGAGATTTCTTGCTTTGATAATTTAAAAATCCTGAATCCAACAATCAATAATCATATTGATATTTGAATTATTTTATGGTAGATGTGTTATAATAATGTTTTCCAATAAGTTGGTCAAGTTTATATGTGTGCAGTTATTCATGATATTCTCTATTATTTTGATGTCTATAGGGTCTCTCTCTAGTGATATTCCCTGTTTCATTACTGGTTTTTGTAATTGCATTTTCTATTTCTTTTCTTTTGCTAGAGCTTTGCCAATTTTCTTTATCCTTTATAAGAACTAGTTCTTTGTTATATTGACTTCCTCTAATGGTTTTCCACTTTTAATTTCAAGGATTTCTTATTTATATTACTTCCTTCCACTTCCTTTGGATGTATTCTGTATTCTTTTTCTATGTTCTTGAGAGAAGAGCTTAGATAACCGGAGATTTTTCTTCTTGTCTAGTGCATGCATATAGTGCTATAAATTTCCCTCTCAGCATTGTTGTACCCATGTCCCACAATTTTGATATGTTGTCACAATTTAGATCTGGTATGTTCCTCTCAAAGGCTCATATGTTGCAGGCTTGATCCCTAACTGGTAATGCTACTGGGAGGTAGTAGAAACTTTAGGAGGCTGGCCTTACTTGGAGGAAGCAGGTTACTCTGGGCATGACCTTTGAGCGTGTATCCTATCTCTGGATCCTTCTCTCTTTGCTTCCTGAATGCCATGAAATGAGCAGCTTTCCTCTGCCACACCATTCTACCATAATGTTTTGTAATGTTTCAGCCTTACCACAGGCCTAAAAGCAATGGAACCAGCTGACTGTGGACTCAAATTGTGAGCCAAAATAAACCTTTCCTCTGTTGTTTTCTCAAGTATTTTGTCACAGCAATGAAAAACTGACTAACACAGTTGTATTTTCATTTTCATCTAGTTCAATGTATTTTTAAATTTCTCTTGAAATAGTTTACCTTTGACCCATGGGTTATTAGAAGTTGGTTGAATTTCCAAGTGTTTGGAGATCTCCCTGTTTTCAATTTCTAATTTGATTTCATTGTATGATTTCAATTATTTTACATTTGTTGAGGTCCCTTTTCCCACAGGATATGTTATTTCTTATCTGAAAAGAATGGGTGTTCAGATGTTGGGTGGAGTGATCTAAAATGTCTTTTAGATACTATTTGGTGGTGGTGTTGAGTTCTTTTATATCCTTGCTGATTTTCTTTTCAATTGTTCTTTATATGGGTTATTTGAAAATATTAAATTACTGATCCTAGTAGTAATAATAAGAACTGATTTAAGAGCTTATTATATGCCAAATACACTGTTAAGTTATTTGCTTATATTATATCATTCAATCCTCCCAGTAACTCAGAGTGTCACATACTATTATTACCCTAATTTTGCTTAGGCTCAGAGAGGTTACATGACTTGCCTCCAAGACTGCACAGCTTTGAAGAGGCAGAGCTGGCATTCCAACCCAGGGTTGTCTAACTTCTAACTGTGTGCATATAACCTCTATGTAATCTACTATTCTGTCAAGATCCAAGAAGGGTTCATACATTTCCTTCCAGCTCACAATGCAAACTCATAGTGGTGGCTATGGGGAAAGCCCCACCAAGGTATGGAAAGCAGTCTCAAAGATTCCTCTCTTGTTCTCCATTCCCTGTGTAATCTCATCCCCTTGAGTATAACCTAGACCTAGTGATTCACTTCTAAGAGACAAAATATGGCAAAAGTGATAGGAGGTTAGTTCTGAGTTAGGGTGGAGAGAGTCTGGTTTCTATCCTGGGCCTGCTCTTTCTTACTCTCTTATCAGTTCTGAGAGAAGCCAGGTGCCATGGTTCAAGCTTCCCTAGGGATTCCTCACCACATGGCAAGAAACTGATGTTTCTGGTTCATAGCCAGTGAGGACTTAAGATCGGCCTTTTAAATTTTTTTTCTTATTTTTTTGGCATTGGAGATTGAACTCAGAGATACTCGACCACTGAGCCACATCCTCAGCCCTATTTTGTGTTTTATGTAGAGACAGGGTCTCACTGAGTTGCTTAGTGCCTTGCCATTGCTGAGGCTGGCTTTGAACTTGTGATTCTCCTGTCTCAGCCTCCCCAAATATTGGGGTTGCACCACCACACTTGGCTGGAAACATTTATTTTTAACAAAAGCATTTAATGTGTAAATACTGACATGCTCTAGTAACTGCTACCACATGGCTGTCAAACGTTGGCACTGCTCCTGTAAGGACATTGGGATGAGTGACCTCTGGGCCCCCATTATTCTATTTCTGGTTGCTGTCCTGACTCAGATAAGAAATGTAAATGAGAAAGTGGAGCGGCAAGTGGCAGTCAAAAGCAGAGTAAAAGAGGTGTGGAGAGGGTAGCAGAGGTACGGAAATGACTTGACCCATCTACATATGTGAAGATAGCCCTGTGCAGGAGGAAGGAGGAAGTAGTCTTTCTCACTAATATTTGTGGAAATAAAGTCTAATATTAATTAATGCTTCTTGTTCATGCTTTTTATTTATTTTCTCTTTTGCTTGTTTCTTTTTTTGTATTGTTGGAGATTGAATCCAGGGTCTTGCACATGCTAGGCAGACACTCTACCACCAAGCTATATTCCCTTGATGACTGATGCTTCTTGTGCTAGATCCCAAATCAACTGCCTTCAGGTGACAGTCATTGTATGCTTCTTTTCCTGTGGTTACACTGAGTCTTTCTTTTCTTTGGAAATTTAGCTCAGGTTACAGGGCTATTGTATAAAGCTATAGAGGTTGTGTGTTCTGCAAAAGTCCAAGTGATTCATATCCAATGAGATGTTTTCTTATTGTAGTGTAGTTATACATGCCAGTAGAATTTATTTTACTTATATAATTGTATAAGCATGGAATATATCTTATTCTAGTTAGGACTAGTTAGGACTAGTTAGGACTCCATTCTATGGATGTATGTGATCATAGAATTCACTATGGTATATTCTTAAAAGCAATGAGATGAGTTAATAAGTCATTGCCCAGAAACTTTTCTGCATCATTATCACTGGATTCTTGTCCTTACCATTCATTAAGAAATATTTGAAGAAAAATAAGAGAGCCAGAATAGCCAAAGCAATCCTTAGCAAGAAGAGTAAAGCAGGAGGCATCACAATACCAGAACTCAAACTATACTACAGAGCTATAGTAACAAAAATGGCATGGTATTGGCACCAAAATAGACATGGAAACCAATGACACAGAAGACACAGAGACAAACCCATATACATACAGTTTTCTCATACTGGACAAAGGTGCCAAAAACATTCATTGGAGAAAAGATAGCCTCTTCAAAAGATGGTGCTAGGAAAACTGGAAATCCATATGTAGCAAAATAAAATTAAACCCCTCTGTTACCCTGCACAAAACTCAATTCAAAGTGGATCGAGGACTTAGGCATTAGAACGAGACCCTGGGCCTAACAGAAGAAAAAGTAGGCCTGAACCTTCACCATGTCAGCTTAGGAACTGACTTCCTTAATAAGACCCCTCAAGTTCAAGAAATAAAATCAAGAATCAATAAATGGGATGGATTCAAACTAAAATGCTTCTTCTCAGCAAAAGAAACAATCAATGAAGTGAACAGAGAGCCGACATTCTGGGAACAAATCTTTGCCACACGCACATCAGATAGAGCACTAATCTCCAGGATATATAAAGAACTCAAAAAACTTAACACCAAAAAACAAACAACCCAATCAATAAATGAGCCAAGGAACTGAGCAGACACTTCACAGGAGAAGAAATATGATTGGTCAACAAATATATGAAAAATTGTTCCATGCCACTAGTAATTAGAGAAATGCAAATCAAAACTAAGATTTCATCTCACTCTAGTCAGAATGGCAATTATCAAGACTAAAAGCAACAATAAGTGTTGGCAAGGATGTGGGGAAAAAAACTCATACACTGCTGGTGGAACTGCAAATTAGTGCAACCATTATGGAAAGCAGTATGGAGATTCCTAAGAATATGTGGAATGGAACCATCCTTCAATCAATCCCACTCCTTGGTTTATACCCAAAGGACTTAAAATCAGCATACTGCAGTGACACAACCACATCAATGTTCATAGCAGCTCAGTTCACAATAGCCAAACTGTGGAATAACCTAGGTGCTCTTCAACAGATGAATGAATAAATAAAATACAGTATATATACACAATGGAATATTATTCAGCCTTAAAGAAGAATGAAACTATGGCATTTGCAGGAAAATGGACGGAGCTGGAGAATATAATGCTAAGGGAAGTAAGTCAATCCCCCAAAACCAAAGGGTGAATGTTCTCTCTGACATATGGATGCTAATTCACAATAAGTGGGGACAGCTAGGGAAAAACAGAGTTACTTTGCCTTAGACAGAGGAGAGTAAAGGGAGGGGATAAGAAGGATAATAGAATGAATCAGACATTATTACCCTATGTACATATATGATTACATGACCAGTATGATTCTATATGTACAACCAGAAGAATGAGAAGTTACACTTCATTTATGTATGATGTATCTAAATGCATTCTACTGTCATGTATAACTAATTAGGACAAATAAAAAAGATATATTTGAATATATATGCCAGGTGTTGTTCTATATACTGGGGATTTGGCAGTGAACAAGATAGTGTCTGCTTTTGAAATTGGTGTGAGAATAACACTAATAGTAACCACATAAATAAGGTAAGTTTAGATGTTATAAAGAAGAGGATGCACAGGTAGGGAGTGAGTTAAAACTTTAGCTTGAATTTTTGAGAGATATATTCTTATGTCTTTCAATAATACATAGGACCATATTCGATAACAATAAATGTTATGTACTAGACTATCTTCTGTCTTCATCCCCAACATTTGAAACAGCAGACATTATATAATTATGTATACACTAAGTATTTGATACAAGTTAATAGAGTTAACGATTTCTTACTAGCTTTTTTGCATTTTTCTTTAGAGGATGAAATGATCTTTTAAGAGAAAGTGAATTACTTAATAATCTGAGAGGAATAGTTACAAAATTTTATTATATGTACAAAACTAAGAATACTTTTGTGGGTTTGGTAGAGGCAGCGAGCCAAGCTACACAAATTTAGTACATTTTCAATACCTGTGAACTATATTTTCTAAGACCTAGGAGAGTCCTCAAAGTCACAAATTGTACTAGAGCGCATAATTTCCCCATAAAATATAGTGAAACACAAATGAAATATATTTAAATATCCCTTGTATCCATAATGGTTTCCTATGAGTACAGGACTAAATAAATGTGTAGGGTTATTTTTTGACTAAGAAACTTCCTTTCCTTAGACTTCTTCACTCTCATTACCAGTACTAGTGATTTTTTTTTTTTTTTTTGGTACTGGGGATTGAACTCAGGGACACTTGACCACTGAGCCACATCCCCAGCCCTATTTTGTGCTTTATGTAGAGACAGGGTCTCACTGAGTTGCTTAGTGCCTTGCCATTGCTGAGGTTGGCTTTGAACTTGCGATTCTCCTGTCTCAGCCTCCCTAAGTGCTGATTATTTTTTTAAGAGATTTTTTTCCCCTCAAAACTAAAAGCCAAGGTTAAAACAACACCTCTCCTCAAAAACAAAACAAAACAAAAAAACCCCACAAAACACAAAAAACAAATCCATGAAAGTGAGTACATTCTTGACAATGAACAGAAAAGAAACACATTAAGGGGTTGGCCCATAAGGTGGGCCCACGCTCAGGAAAGGATCTCCACTCAACACATGAGTTCAGAGGGCTCATGATTCAAATGAAGCATATGGAAAATGAGAAATCATCTTGAGTCATCAATTATCAAGGCTACCAAAAGATCAGAAAACTTAGAATGATAAATCCATAGATGACAAAGATCTTCTGGTTTCTAAATTACAGATTCTTACCAAGAGCATAGAAGACAACCATTTGTTCACCTCTTTAGTGTTATAGCACCTGTGAGATCATTTTGAGGGGGAAGCAAAGTGATATAGAACCACAAGTTGAATTTTTTTCTTTTGCTACATATCTATGATTGTTATGGTTGTTTTCCAGTTTGTTACAAATCCACAAAATCTATGAATCTTGCTTTTTTTTTTCTTTCCAATCAGAGTTAATAAATTCAACTTCCAAGGGCAGAGGTAAAGATAAATTGAGCTGGGGTTTTGGAGTCCTCATAAACATGAAAGTAACCCACAAAATCAAGGTGTTATTATCATTCAGTCAGGTATTAGTGGTTTCATATTCCCACTTTGTTCCTTGAGCAGCATAAAAATTCATAGAACTACTGACTAGCTGAAATGGACATTATACAAAGGGTTTAACTTACTTCTCTTACAAACCACTGACAAAAGGCAGGACCGATCCATTCTCTTGCATGAATACCACAGTCCATCCAGACAGCTCTTTTGTAAGCTTGTGATTTTCTGCCCAGCTGAAAACAAGAGTATTCATAGTAACAAACTCAGGCTTTTATTTGGAGATTCACTGACCAGCATAATTTAATAAGGTTTCAGCTAATTCATCACTACAGTTTGGTTCATTAGGTAACACATAAAAAAGATAAAGAGATATCCTACTTACTTTGGAAGTCCAGGCTTGTTTATGCAGAAACAATAAATTTAAAGCCATAAATACAATCAAAGAACTAGAAAATATACAAGGAAAAGGGAAATATCTAAAATAGGGTTGCTTCTATCTTAATATAAGGTATGAAATTTAAATAAAAGGTTAAATTCTTCTTTCTTCCCTCTCTTCCTCCCTCCCTTTTACTCCCTCTCCCCATCCCCCATCCACAAGGAATCAGAAATGTGCCCAAGGAATATTTTTTAAAGAAATAGCTATATTTATAGGTAGGTGAAGTCAAACTTCATTACACCACAAAATGGAAACATAAAACAATTTGATCTATAGAATAAAGTGGAAGATTTAAAAAATACTATATCAATATTACTTCTAACCAAGTTGCTAACCCAGTCATTAATAGGTAGTTTTTGAAATTATATTCATAGGGGATCTAGTTTTTATTCATCTATTGAGCTACTCAACTAACACTTTAGGAAATACTTTGTAATATCAGACACTGGGCTCAGTCCTGGAGATTCAAAGATGAAAAGATAAGTAGTTTACACGTTAGTGGGGTGAGTAGACAGATAAGCAATCAATCAATCTTTATGGTGTGAATATCCATAAGGCACCATAAGAATGGGAGTGTTGTGTTGAATTTTCCTGGGGAATAAATGGAGGCTTCTCAGAAGAAGTACTTGAGCATGCCTTCAATTGTGCCTGGCAGAAAAACTGGTGGAAGGCATTTCAAGTTTGAAAGAGAATCTGAGGACATCATATTGCAAGAACTGCTTCTTCAGTTTGAGAGAGGAACAGCACATGAAGCTGAGCATAGAGGCAGAGAACACATGGAGTCCTGGGTATTATGTAAAAGAAATGAGGCTGTGTTCCATATACCCAGAAGGGGTAGGTGTGTAGGTGTGTATGTGTGTGCATGCTCATACGTGTGTGCATATGAGTTCGTGTTATCTCTAACTGACAGCAGTGTGGAGGATGGATTGGAGGATGACAGGGTCAAGAATAGGGACTCAGCTGGGCGTGGTGGCTCAAGCCTGTAATCCCAGCACTTAGGAAGGCTGAGATAGGAGAATCATGAGTTCAAAGCCAGCCTCAGCAACGGCAAGGCACTAAGCAAGTCAGTGAGACCCTGTCTCTACATAAAACACAAAATAGGGCTGGGGATGAGGCTCAGTGGTGGAGTAACCCTGAGTTCAATCCCCAGTACCAAAAAAAAAAAAAAAAAAGAATAGAGACTCAAAAAGAAGTTTAGTACTGAGGCTACTATTGCAGTAGTCTAGGAGAACAGATCTAGTTAGGGCAACATCAGTGAAGACAAGGGAAGAGGCTGGGGCTGATCTTAAAGAATTGTCAACTGAAAGTGAGTGATTAAAATAAAAGAGAGGAATGTAGTATGATAATCATGTTCCTAAACTGGGAGGAAAATGGTGCCATTCTTAGTCTGTGGTGCTTTTGTGAATATCTAGGTTACTAGGTTACAGTGTCAAGTAGGCAATGATGTGTGAATTCACAGCTCCAGAGAATAGACTCCACTGCATAGAAAGGTCTGGCATGACTGTTGATATTATGAGCAGATATGCACAGTTAGACAGGGTTTATGGAGTGAAAGCAGAGATGTGGGTAGGGTCATGGGGATTACCAGAACCTAAAGAAAGGACAAGGAAAGAGGAGCTGGTAAATGAGACTTTAAGGAATGATCAGAGACACAGGAGGAGAATTGACTAGGAGTCATCATTGACCTTGGCAAGATAAGTTTAAAAGGAGTTGTGGGACATGAGCCAGTTGGGGGTGGTGAAGTAGTAAAGATGGTTGAACTACAGGTAAATCTTTTTAGAAGTTTAACTGAGAGAGAGAACTATGGGTTAGTAGCTGGAGGAGAATGCAGGATCAAGGGATGGGAATAACACATACCTTCTTACACATTTACCTGGCTTTACACTGGTTTATCTTAACTAGCACCAAGTCACAAATAAGTTACATCAATAATTCTGAATATATCAGAAACAGTATCTAGAATACTAAATGACAAAAATTAAATATAATTTAAACATCTAAGAGAATTTTTTTCTTATCAGATGATGTTAAATATGAGTTTATGAAAAATCATTTCATTTTTCCACATGAGAAAAGTTGAAAAAGATAAATGTTGGATGAACATTTTATATTTAGTTAACACTTTCTTCTTTTTTTACCTTTAAGATAAAGAGCGATCTTCCTTCATATGATCTTCCAATAGAGAACATATGAATAAGGTCTGAATGAGTTTTATTCAGATGATGCATCCAACTCTGAATCTAAAAGCAGATAAATAAAAACCATGTCAGACTCTCTTACGATAATGGGGCTTTTAGAGAACAAAGGTAACAAAAATGACAGCAGTAGGTCTCAGAACTCAAAGAGTGTATATGAAATACAAAATGGAAAAAAAAAACAATTTCCTCTACTTAACTTCTTTGGGATACTTAAAATTATTTTCTGCCTTTATAGATAGCTTATGTCTTTGTTATTGTTTCCTCTTTAAAGCATATCTTCTATTACTATATGTCATTAATATCTTGCTGGCACTGTTTCATGGAAACTTAATTGATGTGTTCTGGTTTCTTCTTAAAAATCAAAATTTATTTCCATTTTTCCACAGATATTTAAGAGGTAGAGAAAAATAAATCTACTTCATGAAAACTATCTGAACTACTTGAAAGTGGAATTAAAATTCCATATATGGTAATTCCCACTGAACAGAAGATACTAAGAAAAAGGCATTACTATTTGCATTTAAACGTTATTCTACTGAGTCACACGTTGGAGGACAACTCTGAATAATCACTCCAGTGACAGTGATACATTTGCCTCCATCCCTCTCACATGCTTATCTGTCATCAGGAGAAGGTATATCTGAAATGGATAAATAAAGTGCTTAAAGGATGGTAGCATTTTTGACTTACAACCTCTGTAAGGAATGAAGAAGTAACACAAAAGCATCCCACCGTTCCATGATGTGAAAGCGTTTGTACTGAAGAAAAAATATATATTTTGAAAAGTGCTCATATTTTCTTTTCTTTCTATTCCTATTTAATCTAATGATCTGGTTCATATACGTGTGCACATGTACACACATGTGTGCATATCTGTATCCATTTTATTTTTTAAATTTGACTTTTTTCTAGTCATGTTAAGAGTATGCCAAGTTATCTAACCAAGTTATCTAAAACTTCTGTATGCCAAGTTATCTAAAACCTTTCCACTGCTTCTAGCTTCTAAAAAGTATGTTGAGACACAAAATATGTGAAAGGAGTTTTGGAAAGGAGTTGTCATCAACAGAACTAAAAATATTCTTAATAACAGAATGAAATCTTGTTAATTTTGTGCCTGCTGTTCCTTTGTTCAATTCAGAGAACGTAGAAAATGTATATATTCATTCATTCTCTCAATAGCTTATCAATTTTGGAAGACTCTATTTGCCTGCCCTTGGGGATATAGTGGTGAATGAGAAAAAAATAGTCTGCCCTCATGGAACTTGCAGCTTAGTAGGAATGAAGGGCCTCAGTCAGATCATCCTACAATTACACAAGTAAGAACTGCGAAAGGTAATATCTATATGCTATGCGACATGTGATGTTATGAGGGTGCTGGGCAGAGAAAGCGGTTGGATCCAGTCTGGAAGAACAGAAACTGTTACTTGATTGCTTACGCTGAAATTTGAAGAATGACAAGTTGTCAGGAGAACAGTAAACGATGTGGTTGGTGATGAGGATGAGGCTACTATGAGTTTTCTGGGTAGAATAAATAACAGCATGTTTAAAGGTTCAGAGGTGCCACTAATAAGGATTGGCCTTCAGAAATTCTCAGTTTTGCAAGGGTGCAGGGCAAGTATCAAGTCTCAAAGCATTACCTTTAAATTCTGGCTAGTTCTACTTTCATGGCTTTTCAGTTAAGGCCATGATAACTATTATTTTAACATTACCTCAGTCTTCTGTTGTGCTCCTACATTCTTTGTAGGGATGGGTTGGGTAAAGCAGGTAAAATTTAAATTATTTTGCAACTTCTTTTGTAGCAGTGAAAGGTTCAGTGGAAAAGATGAGTGAACCCAGGTGCTGAGGTCATGTAAGAGTTATTTACATTCTTCCTAGCGCCCTTGTCTCTGTCTTTATGCTTCTCTCCCAGTATTTAAATCTAAATGGCAAAGATGAACTTGTAAAAATGTAATAATAAATCCTGTGATTACACACTTCTTCTAAGGAGTGGTAAACTTCATAATTATATTCAGACAGGGATCTTCTGTTTCTCTGGGTTGGCAAACTGTTTCCATTTTCCAGCACTTTCTGAAGATCTTCTATGAGAATCCTGGATTTGAAATAATAGACATTATGAAAAGTAAATTGAGATGATGCAACAACCATGCAATACCAAAAAATTCTATGCATAAGGAACGAAGAAGTAACACAGAAGAGTCCCAGTGTTCCATGGTGTAAATGGAGAAAGAAGGATGCCAAGACTGACAATTCTAAAAATACCAAATGTTGAGAAAATGCCCTTTTTTGGGAAATAAAAATGATTAAATAAATGGTATAATGAACTTAAAGTGTAAAATTGTAGGCAGATGCCCCCAAATAATGCAGCACTGAAATAATAGCTACCATTGAGTGAATAGCTACAATAGCCAAACAATGGCTATGAGCACTTAGACCAGGAGCCACAGCAAAGTGCTGTGTATTTGATGTACATGATCTAAGTGAATGACCCTACATGGTGGATTCTATCATCTCCATTTTATAAAAGGGGAACCTGAGATTCAAAGGAATTAAGAATTTGCCAATGTCAGACCACTGGTCAATGCAGAGTCAGAATTTGAACACAAATTCTAATTTTGCAACTCCAAGTCCAGTGTGACATGATGTAAACTGAGTAAACCTAGGCTACTCCTCCACTCCTTGCCGTATCCTCTTTCTTATTGTTTCTGTGTGTTCATGTCCCTGTCTTCATGGAGACACTGTTTTCATGTCATCACCCAGAACACCTGACCTAAGACTCAGAGAGGAAAGGGAAAGAATAGAAGTTACAGTTCTCAAGAATAAACTGAAGAAATTCCCAGAGTTGGAAAAAGTCATCTTGCTACATATCAGTATCAAGAATGCCAAGAGAAGACAAGCTCAGCGAGTCCAAGTGAGTGCACTTAGAAACTGGAGGTTGAGGCTGGGGTAGGGGGATGGGACACAAGGCTTATTGCAGTGGGTGGAACCAGGTCCAGATGGAGTCATCAGTGTTCTTGATGTCTAATCTAGATACAGACTTGTCTTTCCAAGACTCACTGGTCACCAGTTACTACAGTGCCATGAAGTAACAAGGTGCTGCATTCATTTGCCATATTTAAAGATGTTTAAGAGCCCTTCAGTGATTTTTCAGGGCTTAGAAGATGGCTAAAAAGCTTTGTTTCATGTTTTCTCTTCCAAAAGAATCTGTTCCTGAAAAAATTTAAATATTATCAGAACAATGTGATGGAATCTTTTAAATCTTTCATTTTTTAAGTCTGATTTATGTAAGCCACTCAATTAAAAAGATTTTCTAGGATCTTCTGGATACTTTTTGGTCCATGAAGGAAGTACATGTACTTGGGGTTATGGTAGGTGTATGACAATCCTTTATGATTTACTCAATTGTCATTTACTGAGTACCTGCCATGGACAAAACAACTAATCAGGGGTTGGTCATTAGTTTATTTATTTATTTTTTTGTTTCAATTTTGTACTTTAGAACTGGAAACATTCCAGGAAGCAAGATGAAGTAAAGTGGCACAAAGCTTGGTAAATTTTCTTGGCAGCTGCTTGCAATGGTTCAAAATGTAAGTGGAACATTAAATTTCAGCTTAAATGCCATCAGTATTAGTGTTTTCTTTTTTCCCAAAGGTGAAAAGTTACAGATGGTTAGGTGTATGGGCTAAAGAACTTTACTGTGGGGGGCAGGCTCTCTGGGCCTGGGAGCTGCCCCGCTCTTTCGAGATGGCAACCTGGCTATATGCCAGAAACTTGCAGTAAACAGGTGGACAACTTAAGGAAGTACACAGCATTGGCTGGCAGTAATGTCACTGTGCATGCTTGGCTCGTGGGCATTGCCTGCTATGATACACGCCTGTATTCTGCTCATGCATTCCCCTCGTGCTTGATAATGCTATTCCTGCTAATTGGTTGCAACTCTGCTCGGTAATACTTCCTGCTGTATGAAAAGTATAAAGAAGGAGGCTGGGGGGAAGAAAGGGAGAGAACAAAAGAGAACCTTGGAAGGCAAGAAGAGTGCTCAACAAAAATAAAGATTGCTTTCTGAGAACAACGGCGTGATTATTGTCTCCTGCCGGCGGGTGACAATAAGTGGTGCCGAAACCCAGGAGATATTGATATCAAAAAGAAACATTGATAAGGAAAAAGGCTGCGCAGGTGAAAGTTTGTGGAGTTGCAACGAATCCCTAAAGCTCATGGTAAGTGACTCAAGCTTCTTTAAGTTCATGGTAAAGTGACTCAAGCTTCTTTAAGTTCACGGTAAAGTGACTCACACTTCTTTAAGTTCATGGTAAAATGATTCAAATTTCCTTAAACTGTTAAGAAATTTAAAAATGGGGTCTGAAGTTTCTAGGATCCGTATGGAACAAACACTCCGAGATTTCCTTAAAGCCGGAGGTACTCCTTTAAAGAAAAAAACTGCTCATGCCTTCCTCCATACAATTGAAAGAAAAAAAAAAAGCACCCTGGTTTTTAGAGGAAGGTCTATTAAATGTACCTCGATGGGGACACTTGAAAAAGGATTTAAAACAGGCTAATAAAAGGAGTCCCTGCCACCTGGTACTCAAGCAATATGAAATTTAATTAAAAGCAATCTTACAGACACTAAGGACAAATACAAGCCTGTCTTGGAGGAGGGAAATTATAAAAAAAAGCATTGCTACAGGTTTCATTATTAAACTTAAATTATTGAAATAAACTTAAAAAGTTTATTCACATTTGGCTAGCCTTATTCCTCAGAAGTCATGGGAGATAATATTTAATAAATTCTTATACCCAAACCTGGCCTAAATGCCAACTGGAAAAAAAGGGGTTAAAAAGCCCCAAGCAGATAACAGCTCTCCTGGCCAAACC
>PVHX01011263.1:0-65235 GCA_004024805.1 Geosciurus inauris
TGGGTAGTAACTAAAGGCAGGTAGGGTGTGGCTGGAGGAGGTGGGTCATTGGGGGCATGCCTTTGGGGTACATATTTTGTATCTGGCAAGTGGAGTTTCTACTTCCTGGATCATTCTCAGAGCTGCTTCCCCCACCACACTTTTCTGCTTTGGTGTTCTGCCTCACCTTGAGCCCTGAGGAATGGAGCCAGCCTTCTGTAGACTAAGACCTCTGAAACCATGAGACTGAGAGCCCTCAAATGAACTTTTCCTCCTCTACGATTGTTCTGATTGGGTCTTTTAATTGCAGCAGCAACAAAGCTGACTAAAACAATTGACTAATAGTTCCAAACAGAATAGGATCTCTGAAAGTCTAATCAACAAGTTACTGGAGTTGAAAGGTGAGTATAATTGCATCATCTTGGTGTCTTTTTCTCCCTTCTATAATTTCCTACTTCACGTTGCTACTTCCTGTCCTACCCTCCTGTACACCAAACTAATCACTTCGTTGTATTAAACCAACATACTGACTTCATGCTGGTATTATTTGTCTGAAATTACTCAAAGTCCAATTCTTAGAGCATATGCATTCGGCCTCAACCACCAATAGCTCTTGCCTTCTATTTCTGCTTCCTTTGATACTGTCTTTTTCTGTCTCTAATTACAACAATTAAAAAATCTGTACAATGCTGGAACCACAGGAGGTAAGACAGTCCTGAGTAATCTCCTTGGGATACAAATGTGTTGACTTCTGCTCTGTCAAAGGCAGCATCTTGCATTTTTTCACAACTAAATATTTTAGAAAATAGTAACCATATCTCTTGGGACTAAGATGAAAGATACATGTTATGGTTTAGATATGATGAGTTCCCCAAAAGTTCATGTGTGAACTTGAAAACACAAGAATTTTCAGGGTCAGAAGAGTTAGATTATGAGAATGATAACCTAGGCAGAGGATTAATCCATGGATATGGATTAATAGGGTGGTAACTATAGGTTAGTAGGGTGTGGCTAAAAGAAGTAGGTCACTGGGGGTATGTGTTGGGTTATTTTGTCCCTGATGAGTGGAGCTCTCTCCCTGATTTCTGGCTGCCATATTGCGAGCTGCTGTCCTCCACTACGCCTTCTGCCCTCACAGTCTGACTCATGTTGGGTCCAGAGCTATGGAGACAGCCAGTTACGAACTGAATCTCTGAAACTCTGAGCCAAATTAAACTCTTCCTCCACTATGTTGTACTTGTCACATCTTTTGGTCACAATGATGAAAAAGCTAACTAAAACAATATCATTTCTAGTGGTCAAAAAGCTTTTTTTCCCACCTCCCATTATGTCACGTCCTCTAGTCACAAAAGTTACTAAAGTCAAAAGCTGTTCAGTGCAACTCACAATAGCCAAGTTGTGGAACCAGCTCAGATGCCAGTCAGCAGATGAATGGATAAAGAAAATGTGCTATATATACACAATGGAGTATTCCTCAGCCATAAAGAAGAATGAAATTATGGCACTTGCTGGTAACATCATGTTAAGTGAAATTAGCCAGACTCAGGAAGTCAAGGGCCAAACATCTTCTCTCATATGCAAAAGCTAGAGCAAAGTAAGGGGAAAAAACTGTGTGGCGAAAAACCCGTGAAAGTTGGGAGATCAGTGTAGCAGAGGAAGAGAATTTGTGGGGAGGGAGGAGGATGGGGAAACAGAGGAACTTGAAATGAAATTGGCCAAATAATGCTATATATATATACATATATATATATATATATATGTATACATATATGAATGTACCACAGTGAATTTCACCTTTCTGAACATCTATAAAGCTGTAATTTAAAAAACAAAAACTATTTCAAAAAACTTGTTACTTAGGATGTTTTTGTTTCAAAATTTCAAATCTTCAGTAGGTAGAAAACATATTCAAATACTTTCTTTAGGAAATATTTGAAAGCACCAGAACTGTACAGTATTTGGTAGATACTATTACTTTAGACAGATTGCTCAATGTATATTTATTGAATAACCACGTTGTGTTGAGCAGCAATAAAGTAGAAGTCACTGGGAGGAGGTTGTACAAAGAAATCTAAGATAATGTCTGTGCCCACAAGAAGTTAACAGTCTGTTTAGAAAAAAAGAAAAAAATTATCACAGAATTTGATGCCCAACAAGGGGTATCAAGCTTTGCTTCTACTTACACTGTCCAAAGTACTTTCATAATCATGATCATATTTAATTCTTGCACTTTAAGCTCATAAGGTAGACAAGTGCATTCTACAAAAGAAAGGACACAAATTCAGAAAGGTGAAATTAGTTTCTCAAAAACAGTTAATAAACAGCAAAGTTGGAATTGTTTTTAAGTTCGTTCAATGTTAAATATAGCTTTGGTTTTGTTATTTTTTTTACTGTATCATTTTCTCAGGGTCTAGTCAGGAAAGCAGCAATCATGCCAAGAAGTTTCAAAGAAGGAATCTGGCTGAAGAAACTAAAAGGTGTTGCAAGAGCTTAATGATCGAAGAGGGAAAGGTGAGGCATGCCAAAGATCAGCAAGTCAACATCAGCTGCTGGTCTGGAAAGACAGAGATGGAATGACCCTGTTGCCATAACCCTACTGCCCCAGGCCCCACTGGAGGAAGTGAGCACACAGTGAGGGATGCCTGCAGGGGTGAGACCATAAGATAAGAGCTACGTGGAAGAAGCTAATAATCCAGAGCAATTATCACCTGAATCAACTGGGAGAGTCTAGAGGGAACAGAAAGAAAGCGGGATGCTGGATCTGAAGAATGAGCACACAGTAGAAATGCCAGAAGGTAAACCTGATCAAGCACAGAGGAAACTTCTGGGAACTGAATTTTGGGAAGAAAAATAGGAATTCCTTTTTAATAACTGGGCAACATAAACAATCTCTATTAGAGATTGTCCATATTAGAAAGTCAAACCTCCAGGAGCTAGGGACCAGATGGTGCTGTCTAGGCCACTAAATTAGCACTTGTATAAACTCTGGGCTGGTCATTGTAGTTTTTGCAGGAAGGAATCTTTCTTGCACACTAGAGATCAGGATTATGATCCTCCATTTATGTACACTGTAAATGTGAGATGCCAGATTCAGGAGGACGACGCGGATATTCTACCAGAGTTAAAGTCTTCCAAAATCGGCAACCCAGAAAACCATAGGATTATCACTGGCTTCAAATCTCACTCCTGAGACTCCTTCCCAAGCCTCCCAAGGAGGAAAGCTATTTTGCCAGGAGTTCTGGCAACCACCCTGCAAAGGCCAGCAAGATGCAGAGCACAGCAGGAAAAGGGTGGAACATGGATCCATGAGTGAATAGCAAACAACTGGCTCAAATTCATTCAATTGAAAAGAAAAATCAGAGCACTTGGAGTCTGAGAAAGAAAAGATTACTTTGTACTAAGGTAGAAATTACTTTTTATGGAAGGTGGTCTTTGATGCGACTCTTTTTTTTTTGGTACCAAGGACTGAACTCAGAGGTACTTGACTACTGAGCCACATCCCCAGCCCTATTTGTGTTTTTTGTTGTTGTTTTTTTTTTTTTTTAATGTAGATACAGGGTCTCACTGAGTTGCTTAGTGCCTCACTGTTGCTGAGGCTGGCTTTGAACTCACAATTCTCCTGTCTCAGCCTCCTAAAGTGCTGGGATTACAAGTGTGCACCACCGCGCCCAGTTGATGTGGCTCTTGAGTAGAATTTTAGAAACATCTAGAGAAGCAGGGAGAGCATGGTATGAAAGAAAAAGCAATAAAAGTCAGAGACCAAAGTTTTTTAAAATGTATAAGAATAAGGAAAAGCTCAAATTAATGTGTAAAAGCATTGACAGAAATACTTGACACCATTGGGGGAAAAAAAAGACTGAGGTTATACCGTGGAGAGACTCAAAATCTATACTAAGAAGCAAAGATGAATCCCATGCAATGTGCAAGAAAATAGCAGAAAATCTGTAATCTAGAAAAGGAATGAGATAATAGAAGTGACATGAAGCCACCAAATTGATTAGATCAAGCAAAATTTTTGCCACTCGCACATCTCCTGAGGTACCCCCTTGTCAGTGCCCTACAGCTGAGATTCTATGAAAAGTCTCACCAGGTGACATCTATATTCTAGACCTCAGAACAGCCAACATTGTTGGCAAATTTAATATTACTTAGCAATCTAAATGTTTAACTCTTCTTACCATGCTTCACTGGTCCCCTGTTGCATTTAAGACCATGACCTTCCCCAGGCCCTCCTGCCGGCTTCCTCTCCTTCCCATATCCCACTTGCTCCTTCTGCTCCAGCCCCACTGAAATCCTGCAGCTCCTCAGCCATGCCACCTGACCCAAGGCTGCTTTGCCAACAACACTCTTCCTTCCCCATCTTCCTTTATGACCTCAGGAACCTGGTTCTTCCAAACTTCAGGCTAAATACGATTTCTCCAGAAAAGCCCTCCCTGACTACTCAGACTACACAAAGTCTCCTGGTTGAATGCTTTTTTGCTGCCCTCATAAACATTCTTACAGTTGAAACTATTTAGGGCATGATGAAGGATGACAGAGAACGAATGGGGAGTCAAAATGGCCCCCACATTTCTGACTGGCATAGTAATTACATGACAGAAAGGAAAGTACAGAAGGAGAAAGATTTAGTAATGAAGATCAGAAATCAAGGCTTGGACATGTGGAGTTTCAGGAGACTGTGTGACAAGAAGACAGGGTTATCTAGTAGGTTTGATGTCCTGGTCTGGAACACAGAGTGCAGAGCAGATCATGTGCCCTGAGGATCTCTCAGGGTTGGAGCCAGTCACCCCCATGCCGAGACTCACTCATCTTTCTCTGGAGCCTACAAACTATGTCATGAGTTTTCTCAACTTTCATCCTAGAAGATTTCTTTTTTCCCTCTGGCGTTACACTTTATTTTTTATAAAGATAATCCCAAATTTCATGCTCCAGCCTGATTTCTCCTCTGGGCACTAGGATCTGTAGGAATTGGTACTATTTTGAAATGCACTGGAGAGAAGAAAGAGTATTCTAGGAATGTGGTGGATAATTTTAGTTCAAACTGGCAATCAAAAACTGACTAACAAAAATAACAATTGCAAATTATTATATTATAAATGATCATTCATATTTCTAAATCTGAACAAATACTATGAGAAAAATAAAAGGGGGGGAGAATTTCAAGCGATAACCTCTTTTTTTAATTGCTCAGAGGACAAAGAAAAACCTTTCTTTCTGCGTTTCACTTAAACCTGAGAGATGAGAAGGAACATACATTTAAGGGTGGCATGTTTGCATATGGAAATAAGTGATAAAGGAAAACATTTCCAATAGAAATGCAGCAGGTATGTAGGCATCCAGGTGAGAAACATTGTGGTGGGCTTCAGAGACTGAAAATGTCCCTGTATGGACAGAACATTTGTCACATGGGGAGACTAGAGAGGTGGGAGGTGATGAGATTATGAAGGACTTCCAAGCTCACTTACCCTGAAGCCACTTTCAGTTTGGCCGAGATGGCCCCTCACTATCTGCCGCTGTCTTTCCTCTGTGGGTTCATCTCCCATCATGAACCCAGACACTCTGCATTGAAGCTCTATGTCTCCTCTTTGCTTTGCTGGAATACCCTCTCCTTTTTCTTTTCTTTCACTCATCTTTCCAGTCTGAACCCAAATAGCAAGCAGGGGTAGTTGCTCCACACTCTGGCCCCCGCAGTGTGGCACTTGGTCTCTTCTTCTATTTTAATGCTTTCTGCAATTTACATGCAATTGACATTTTATAGGCTACTAAAATGTCATGTTCTCTAGTTCTTTATTTAACCATAACTTATTTATCTTTGTAGCCTCAGGGCCTACTCTTGGCAAATAATCAATAAATGTTCCTTAAAAAATGAACACATTTATAGGCAAGAGCTAAATATTAATGGGCCAAAAATTATTCATTTAGGTAGATGTAAATTATGGGAATTACATGAAAAAGAATAAGGATAATTAATTCCATCTCTTACACTCTTTGCATAAGACGGTACAATTTGTTTTTGTTTTTGTTTTTTCTTTTTCTTTATTCCTTTTTTTTTTTTGCCACCAATTAAGGCAGATAATAATGACTCTTTTTAAAATCAGTCTGCATCTCTGAAACTCAAGCATAGATGTCTTGTTGCCTCCTCTGATCCTTCCTTTCTGTACCCTATCTCATGTAGTCATCCATGAACCTGTTATTTCATTATTTGGATGATATATTCAGTAAATAGAGAGAGGCTATTTACTGAATAAAGGAGAGGATAAACACTGTATCTTGCCTCCTTCAGGGATCTTCCTTTTTGATTTTCAAGAGCATTTCTTCTCTCAACAAAATCAGGCTCTTAAAGATATTAGTTCTTTCTCTTGCATTACTAATACAAAAATCACAACCCATCTCTAGGCAGAGACTGTCTCCTTTGTAGGAAGGAGAGTCACAAACAAGGAAGTGCAGAAGAGAAAAAGCATGATGATTGATAGATAACACTTCAAAGCTTATTTCCCTGTGCGTGTAAGTTCCTGGCCTCACGTACCCATTCTCAAAATGGTGATAATATCTGCTTTTTCTGCTTTATAGGATTGTTGTGACATCACAAGAAATAAAGCATGAAAATACGTAAGTGGAGTCACAGCTTCGGCAGGGATTTGATTCTTAAAGAGTAAGATAAAAATCCTATACACTTACATAAAATTGCCCTTAGAATTTTCTTACATTCCCCAACAAAGAAAATGTTTTACAGCTAAATATTTTATGCCTAAAATCCTGTACTGTCACTCTTAAGCACACTAAATGTTGAGAATAGTTGAGCTAGAGGGGGGAAAAAAAAAGGAATATTTACATGCATATTTTCAGGCATTCAAACCACTTTGAATGAAAAAAAAATAAAGCAATGACTAGAAAATGAGCAGAGGATTTTTAATATACACTTCTGCCTACCAGGTTTAGTTTACTGTAGTCAACGATAAGCCACTATACTACTAATAGATTTGTTGGGGTTTTAAAGACAAATGGTACTGCAACTCTTGCTTTCTATCATGGCCACAAATACCAGGAGATACTATTACAACATCTTGGCACAGTGCCAACACAGCATCTTGCCATGGAGTCAGCCTAGGAATCAGGTTCATACCCACGCTCATCATCTTGACTGGCCGTCAAGTTCTTTTCAACCTGTACTGTACGTCACTACCCAAAGGAACTAGACTTAATCATTAAGCAACTTCTTACCTTTAAGATCTAATTTTCTTTTAGACTCAGACACTGAAACTTCTTAATTAAGTGCAAGTCCAGTGGTGAGAGCTTATAGGAGCTCCATTTAGTATGGACATAACTGGCAGGCATTTGCCTCTCATCACAACCACCAAATACCACCCATAGAGTGTTCTGGTGCCTTTTATCTGGAATGTTTTAATGAGTGTAGGAATGCTGGAGGTAAAACATTCCTAGACATTCTAGCTAAAACACTGGCCAGACCCTTTAAAATGGGAATAACTCTTCTCATCTCCATGGAAAACTGGAAATACTGCCCTACATTGTGCCTTGCAAACAAAGATCTGTCTTGTACAAATCAGCGTCTTCACTTTACCTCAGAAGGCACTAAAACCTTCTCAGAACACATCTGGTGGCCATTAGGAATATGGGTCACCAATGCCCTTTAGCTCTAAATTTCACCTTAGCCAGTGTGAAAAGGAGTGAACTCTCAGTAGCACAAAGTACATATGTTCTCGAAAATGAATAGCTAAAGGTTGAGGAGGGCAGATCTTGATCTAAGGAGTGAACAGATCTTTATAGTAATGAAAACATCCTGTATCTTGACTATATATGGTAGTGATTACACAAATCTACACTTACGATAAAATGGCATAGAACTTTATGCACACACAACTGAGGCAGGAGGATTGCAGGTTCCAAGCCAGCCTCAGCAACTTACAGAGGCCCTAAGCAACTTAATGAGATCGTGTCTCAAAATAAAAAAATTTTTTTTTAAATATTAAAAAGGGCTGAGGATGTGACTCAGTGGTTAAGATCCTCTAAATTCAATCCCCAGTATCAAAAAACACAACAAAAGAAACAAACAACAACAAAAAAAAAAAAAAAAACCTACACATATGAGTAATTTTTAGACCACCAATGCCTTATTCCATGGTTCTCAGAGTGTGGTCCAAGGGCCATCAGTATTAGAGGATTTATTAGAAATGCAAATTCTCAGTCACACGCCTGTAATCCCAGCAGGGAATCGCAAGTTCAAAGCCAGCCTCAGCAATTTAGCAAGGCCCTAAGCAACTCAGTGAGACCCTATCTCTAACTAAAATACAAAAAAGGGCTGGGGACGTGGCTCAGTGGTTAAGTGCCCCTAAGTTCAGTCCCTGGTGCAAAATTTAAAAAGAGAGAGTGAGAGAAAAGAAAAAGAAATGCAAATCTCTGTCACTCTCAGACTGACTTTTGAGTAGGGCGGGATTGAGAAAAAGCAATACATTTATCTGTTTTCTGTTGCTTCAACAAAATACCTCAGAAAATCAACCTAAAAAGAAAGAAGGTTTATTTCATCTCATGTTTCAGAGGTTCCAGTCTATGGTCAGTTGGTCCTGTTGCATTTCGGCCTGTGGTAAGTAGGCATATCATGGCAGGCAACATGCCATGCAGCAAAGTTACTCACCTCATGGCAGCCAGGAAGCAAAAGAGAGGAAGAATCCCACAGCCCCTCAAGGCCATGTCCTCAGTGACCAGAGACCTCCTACGAGGCCTCTTAGAGGTTCCTCCACCCTCCGGACTTTCCAAGCTGAAGACCAAGCCTTTAACACATGGACTTTTGGGGAACATTCCAGGTTTCAACAATAGCAGGCACAGAATCTATCTTGAACAATTAACCCTCCAGATGATTTTATGCACGTTTAGACTTGAGAGCCAATGCTATATACCACTACTGCTATAAGATACCCGACAAACATTCACATTGAAAAAGACAGCAAATAAACAGCCTTGCACAATTTGAACATTTGGTAGAAGGGGCTTTGATGGCCCTCCATGATATAGCAACTTTTGATCCTGCCTGAAGACCTGGCTGATCAGGCCAGGTCACAGAAATCTCACTGGTTAATTCTGGAATGATTCCTACATGTTCCATCAAGAATATTGACTGTAGATATATCTGATTCCCTGGCATCCATTATACGTCTGTTCAACTCGTGTTTGGAAAATGTTGACTTGGTGATAGGGAGAACTTTCCACAGACTTGCTTATGATTTCCTCAGTGAATATTCACTGATTATACTTTTGAATGTATTCCCCACTTGATTAGAATTTCTAAAGAAAACCTATTGATTGCCATTACTAATGGCATATTCTGACACGGATAATTCAAATAAAATAAATACACTTCAAAGTCATTTCTATTTAACAAACAGCCATGTATAAGATCTTTCATTAGTCTACTTGGAGACAATGGATTTTCTTCTTAATCATAATCTTCTTAGGCCGGTTTAGCATGAGTTAACAGTGTTAAGAAGCAACTAGTCATCCTAGAGCATTCTGAGTGATATTAACAAGAAAGAGTAATAAAATTGGCTACAATTAATCCTTAAAATGGGTAAACCATTTGAAAATTCCAGTTAATCCAATTTTTTAAATAACTTCTTTCTAGCTAAGTGTCCTACAATAAGTTTCTCACTCGTTGCCTTCAATATCTCTCCATGTTCATGCCAGATGTACAGCTCTTCACCATAAATCCTCACTATAAATTGATTTATCTTGCTTGCATAAATGAAAGAGTACCGAAACTCTCTAATCAGCTATTCATACCATGTGGTCCCAAATGCTTTAAAGTCAATTGCTTAAGCCGGGCACAGTGGCTCAAGCCTGTAATCCCAGCATTTAGGGAGGCTGAGACAGGAGAATCGCGAGTTCAAAGCCAGCCTCAGCAATGGCGAGGCACTAAGCAACTCAGTGAGACCCTGTCTCTACATAAAACACAAAATAGGGCTGGGGATGTGGCTCAGTGGTCAAGTACCCCTGAGTTCAATCCCCAGTACCAAAAACAAAAAACAAAAAAATAAAATAAAATAAAGTCAATTGCTTAAAATCAAACATACCTACACTGGTCAAATGTAAGCTCTTTGAACACAGGGATTTCAGAGAAGAAATGAAAGAAGAACAGCTATGAGCCAACTTTATCCCTGGCAAATAAACAAGTAAGAATAATACTGTACCTCTCGTGGAATCTCAAGATATATCAACTGGACAAAGCCAGTCACACTTATTTACAAAATTTAGGCCTGAGAGCTATGGATTGAGAAACACTTTGACTCATAACAGACATAAGCCTGCAGTGTGAGACAAACCACCACCACACTGAAAGAAAAATTTAGGAGTAGAGATTATGAACAGGAATTTTCCATGCTAATAGGCTTCAAACAAATAGTGAAAACAACTTACTCTTTTTCTTCCAAAAGAATTTATTTTTATTATTCTTATTCCAAAATCAATATATAGTCACTGAGGGAAAAGTCATAAAATACAATATAAGCCAAAATTAAATAAAAATAATTATCGATAAAATTCCCCAAAAGGGAAAGTAAGAACAATCTTGGTAAATCTTTCACAATTATATGAAATACAACTGAAATATAATATATCCTGGAAAATGTCATGCTGGATATTAATCTGTCAAAAAATATGTAGTCCTTATCACAATAAATTGCTGTCCCACAAGGCACCATAACAACCACATATAGGAACCCAATCATAACGATAAAAGTAATATGAGATCACTGCATCTTGTTATTTAAGACAAAAGAAGTTTGTGTTTGCTACGAGAAAAGTAGTAATAGTTAACAAAGGAAGCATGCTGTTGGCATGCACCTTCACTCATTCATTCAAAAAACATATCGCAAGTGTCCATCAAGGGCTATAGATACGGCAGTGAACTAGACCTAAAATCTGTGCTCCAGGGATCTATCTAATGAGCTCATAGGTAAGACCAAAGGTGGATATATACTGAAGCTAAGGAAGCAAAGCTTCAGGGCCACTCATTTGCACAGGTCTTTCTGATATACTTAATTTTGCACTTGTAATTCAAATTATATTACCCTCTTTAGAAGAGTTACCGAAATTATGCAATCTTCAGACTTCACAACACCTGGGTTTGAGCCTAAATTAGACAGATAGTGAACAAGTAAAGATATAAACAAACAAGGTAACTCCAGGTACTAAAAAGTGCTCTGCAGAAATTAGAATAAAGTAATTTGATAGAGAATGACAGGACTATTTTAGGGAGATCAGCAAATAACTTAGGAGCTGAGACCAAAATGAAATGCCTCCAATGATTTGGAAAGGCAGACTTACTATTTTTTAACATTATTTTGCATTGAGTTAATTTATGTGTACATGGGGAAATTTTTTAAATCTCATGTTGAAAGTAAAGATTAAAACAATATTAATATCAATCTTTAAATGATTCATATCTTCTACTCTAAATGGATTAATTAAGGAAGTAGGAAATGGTTGGGCTCTAAACATCATCTTCCAACTTTAATGATAATATAAAAATGTTAACCATGGTAGTTCATATTTATATGACATATTCGTATGTGCCATACCAAGTATCCTTCTTTATATCCTCTCAAGTTAGGAAATACAGGCACCTTGCTGTAAATTAGTGGTTTTCTCCCTAATGTTTTTCATCTATAAAATATTTTTATTCTGTGTAGAACACTTACACTATTACGGCTATATTTCTTCTGAGTTCTGAGTTTCCAAGTAAATATTTATAAATATGTTTCTTATCTAATGTTAACTTCCAAATTAACACATCTCAAGCTGAGATCTATTTGGAATGTATCTATGTTACCAGGATAAATTAATCAAAATATCTGAATCTAACTCCAAAATTGATTTCCTCTCTAATAATGCAAAGCATATTGAAGTTGCAACAATGCCTACTAGAGTTGAAAACGAGGAAAAATAAAAAGAACAGTAGGAGAAAATCAAAGACTCACAGGAAAAGGAAAAAAAATGGAGGAGCAAGAAGGAATAGGGGAGCCAGTGTCCATAGGAACAGAGATCTAGATGGCATCTACACAGCCTTTCTTTTTCTTTGACTTTTCTCCTTTTGGTGAGTTGAACTTCTATTCACTGTTTATTAAGATCATGAACTCCACTACTGGTGGCTCCAGTTCAGCCCTGAGGTCAATCACAGTCTGTGTCTTTTTCTTTCTTTCCATCCAAATTTCCATAGTCCCATCTTACAGAACTACCAAGTCCCCAAGCCATGATTCAACATCTAGACCCATACAGCACATTGAGAATTTCCAGGTCATAAAGCTTTATCTGACTCTGAGAGCCATCTTCATTCTCTGAGAAACTATGCCCCTTCCCTTCAGTAACTCTTCAGTTAAAATAACATTGTGGACTGAGGTCATAGTTCAGTGGTACAGCACATGCCTAGCATAACTGAGGCCCTGAGTTTGATTCCCAGCATGAGAAATTTTTGAAGAATATTGCACATTTCATATGAATACCCATGTGACACCATATTTCTCTAAAGGCAATAATAAGTTATTGGATACATATGACATACCTGTTGGTGTTGTTATCATTATTCTCTTATCATGAGATTTACCACCTTCTATGTTTAGAAATGCAGTATGAGAATTCTAATTGCCATAGTATTTTATATCATAATTACAAATAGTCTACACATAATTGCAGTACATCTACGTACATATTAGCACAATATTTCAAGTCAGTTAAAAGCTGAAATGCTAATTATTGGAAATTATTGATCTAGTGGCTTAGGTGGTATAGTGCCAAACAGGAACAATTAAAAGGTGAAAAGAAAGAAAATTGTGGTGGTTGTGGAATGAGAGAAGAAAGGAAGAGTCAATTTAGCAAGTTAGAATTGAATGAATTTTCTCAAAGAATAAAAATTCAAAGAATAGAAAAAATAAAATTTGTTTCAAAAATAAGTTCTGGGACTTAATAAGAAACTTTTGTTATTAATAGCAAAGGTACTGACATTCTCCAATAGAAAGATTAATTCTCAGCTCCTAAAGACACCTATGAACATATGACAATGTAATTATTATACACCTAACTGTCAGGAGATTAACCTTTTGGTTTCTACAGCAGTGATTATCTAATTACCAAGAACTATTATGGTGTATTAGACAATAGCTACATCAGTTTCAAACCAGTCCTTCTAGATCCCTCTCTGGATGATTCCACATGTTCTTGTGGGTTTTGTTGGGACTTTTGTTTGTTTTTTTTTTCTTATTCCTATTTTAATAATCTCTAAAAATATTAATTTACCCTGAGCCCAAAATTTTAATAGAAAGATAACAGCCCCTATGAAAAACAGTATGATAGTTCCTCAAAAAACAAAAATGGAATTAGCATACAGTACAGCAATTCCACATTCAGTGTATAATCAAAAGAATTGAAAGAAGAGTCTTGGAGAGATATTCCTATCCCCATATCCATAGCAGTGTTATCTGCATTAGCTAAAATGTGAAAGCAACCTTAGCATCCAACAACCAATGGATGAATGGATAAACAAAATGTGTGAGTGTGTTCAATGGAATATTATTCAGCCTTAAAAACTAAGGAGATCCTGGCACATGCTACAACACAGTCAAAACTTGAGGAGGTTATATTAAGTGGAATAAACTGGTCACAAAAAGGCAGAAATGGCATAACTCCATTTATGTGAAATACTGAGAGTAGACGAACTCATTGAACAGAAAGTAGAAGGGTTGCTGCCAAGGGCTGGGCATGAAGGGCATGAGGAGTCCTTGCTTAAGGGGTACAAAATTTAGGTCTTACAAGATGAAGAAAGTTCTGGATATTGGGTACACAGAAACCATATGTAGTTAACACTGCTGAACTATACACTTAAAAATAAGATGGCAAATTTTATGTGATGTCTATTTTACCCAAAATAACATTTTAATCTTAAGGGGGAAAATAAACAAATACAAAAGGTTCCCCATGCCCAGGTCTTTATGGTAGTTTCTTTTACAAGAGTGCACACGAAAAATAAAATGAACTTCCATCACTAGCAGAATGGCTGAATGATTTATGATCCATCAATGTCATCTGATGGTATGAAGACATCAACCTGAGGTAAATTAGTTGGTTTGGTATGGTTTTGACATGGAAACAACTGGGTGAGAATTGCGTATATATGATCATATATGGTGCAATAACAATTACGCTAGTCACTGACATTATAATACTTCCTACATACAAGATATCTTTATAAGCACATGACATGAAATAATACAGTTTATGGGGTTTTTTTTTTAATTTCTGTCTTTTTTATTTGTTCTTTTCAGGTATACATGACAATAGAGTGTATTTTGACACATTATACATACATGGAGTATAACTTATTCTAATTAGGATCCCATTCTTGCAGTTAATACAGTTAATCTTCACAATATCTCTGTTAACATCACTTTATAAATAAGGAAACTGAGTCACTGAGAGAAAGTTTCTCCAAGATCATATGTATAGCAAATGTCAGAACCAAGGTTCAAATCTCAGTAGTTGACCTCCAGAGGCCTGTCCTTAAATGCACATAGGTGTGGCTTTTCACATCTGAGTAGGGATGAAATATATAAAATACTGTATAACAGGTGGGTGTGATTCTCTGGAATAGAGACAAAAATGCTAATGTGGGTAAAAGGGTGAAGAAATGAGGGAGTAGAGCAAGGAACAAAGGAAACCAAAGTGTATGGCGATATTTATGTGTCCATGTAATGTCACATATGTGTAAGAGAAAACTCTGAAACTAAAAAACAAAGTGACATATTTACTCTTGACACTAATTTTTTTGTTGTTTTTTGAAACTCTGGCAATACTACTTATGTAAATTAAACTTGAAATTTTCAGAAAACATGGATTTCTATAATTGACTTTATTTTATATATTTGAGTAATTAGAAGTAAAACTTCCTGACATTTTTATTTTCCTTTTATATTCTTTTGAGATTAGTCTTCCACATTTAAAAAACTGATAACAATACAAATTTGTGAGTAACAAAGCAATAACATAGGTTTTGAGTGGCTTCAGAGTCAAATCAATAGGAAAGATAAAGGTTAAAAAATTCAAACAGATTGTTTTAGTCAATTCATCTTAAATCATTTACAACATTAATGCCTACTTCAAATCTCCAAAAGAAACTAAAAGGATGCTTCCTTTTCCAACCTTTTTTCACTGAGATCCTCTTTTTAATCCCATTCCTGTTAAACATTGTCCAAAAAAAAAAAAAAAAGATTTCGCAGAGTCAGTGACCTCACTTACCTACAATATAACTTTTCTTAACCTTCAGGACTGCCAGAAATCCCACTGGAAGGAATCAACAAGATAAATAAATAGAATGACAGGTTTTGCTTTTGTTTGTTCTTCAGTTAGTCAAGTTATCTTCTTTCTTTCAGTGTTTGACTGTGCGCAATATATTGATCCCAATAAACTACATATTAGCTGAATCAAGTGTTTCATTTATCTGTTTTGAAAATGAGGCATTTGTTTGCATAAGGCACTTATTGACCAATGGGATCATAATACCTGAATTTCATCTATCAATTTCAAATTATTTGCAAAGTAATCTGCTTGAAGACATTTTTATGTTAATGTCTTGTTTATATCCTTTCACTATGTTGAAAATGTTATTATCAAATCTTAATACATCATAGTAATGAAAAACCTCACAAGACATATCAAGTAACACTCCTATAGAATATTGCTCTGTAAGTGGTCCAATCACTACTTAGGCAGTAATAGATATTTAAAACTTACATGAGATTTACTTGATATCTATATTTAAGGCATTCTGGGTAAACCACAAAGATACAGAAACAGATAATACCTGATACTCTCCTCAAAGTGTTTAGAATCTAGTAAGGAAAGTGGAAAATCTACAGAAACTGAAGTATTCTTAAAGCAATAGGAATAAAAATAAAGAAGAAAAATTTTGTAACTTGGATATGGAGATAATTTCTATTAATAAATTTTCTTTCTTAGAGGTTTGAAGAATATTAAATTCAAAATATCCCTACACTGTACTTCCTAAACACTGAAGCTCACTTTTAAGACTGTCAGGATGTTGCTATTCTCTGAATTTTCTCTAGGTTTTCCTGGGAATCCAATGATGCTACGGTTTACATATATCCCTTCAAAATGTATGCTGAAACTTAATTCCTACTGCGATGGTATTAAGAAATGAGTCTTTAGACAGTAATTGGGACATGAGGGCTCATCTCTCATAAAGAGATTAGCACCCTATGGAAAGGTTGGAGGTTGTAGACAGCCCTCTCTTGGCCTTCTGTGAGGTAGGTATATAGCAGATACAGCAACAAGCCACCATCTCAGAAACAGAGAGCAGCCCACACAGATACTAAGGTAGGTACCTTGATCTTGGAGTTTTCAGCCTCCAGAACTATAAAAAAATGGATTTTGACTTTTGCTAAATTATCCAATTTAAGATATTTTCTATGGCAGCACAAATGGATAAAGACAAATGAAAAATAAAACAGATTTCTTAAATATAATGTGTTTATTATTAGGAATGAAGATAATGTTTTGCTTCTCAATTTGTAGAAATCAAAAGTTTTGATGACAGAGATGCCAAACTGTCCACAGAAATCTGTCCTTGCTTGTTGATACAACTGCAAATCAGTACAACCTCTGTGGAAATCAGTATGGAGATTCCTCAAAAGATGAAGAATTGAACCACTATACGACCAGCCTAGCTAGGTGCAGATGAATGTACAAAGAGAATGTGATATATACTATATGTGTGTGCATGTGTATATATATATATATATATATATATATATATATATATATATATATATATATATATATATACACACACAATGAAGTTCTACTCAACCATAAAGAAGAATGACTTTATTTCATTTGCAAGTAAACAGATAGAACTAGATAACATCAGGTTAAGTGTAATAAGCCAGACTCATAAAGTCAAGGGCCAAAAGTTTTCCCTTATATACAGAATCTAGAGAGAAAAAAGGAATACAGGGGAATCTCATGAAAATAGAAGGAAATCAATAGAAACAAGGTAGGGGATTAAGGCCATGACAGGAAAGGAGGGAAAGAAGAACAATTAAGGGAAAAATTGACCAAATTATGCTAAATGTATGTAGGAATAAATCACAATGAATCCCACTTTTATGTATAATTACAATATACCAACAAAAATATATGTCCATGCAAACATATGGAAGGAAGATCAGAGTGTAGAGCACAGCTGCTCACCAGTCTGGAAAGATCAACGCAGTGTGTTAAGTAGAAGATACATAAATGCAAATTATTGAATTACTAACAGAAAGAATTTCACTACCTGAGTTTAAGTCCCAGGTTTGCCATTACCTAACTGGGTGATCTCAGACAAATTGTCATTTTCCTGGTTCTAAAATGAGAATATCTGGATAGGTAAATGTTTTAACAGCTAGGTTTCAAAAACTCTCAACTCACATTTTTAATATTATTTCAGAGAGCATTTTTGGTGGAAGACGAAATGTGGCCAATGAAGTTGGAAGGCTTAAGAATCATCAAGACATTGGTTTACAGACCACTATTTTTCTCCTTCATCATCCAGTACAACTTGTTTTTCAATTGAGGCATCCATGAAAGTATTTGGGGAAAAAAAATAATTTTACAATTACAAATATTTATCAAAAACCACTAAGCTATGACATTAATAAGATATTTACATTCTGCAATTCTCTTTTTCCAATATTTCATTTCTTGGTGAAGATAATGATTCTTTTTCTGAAATATCTATGCAATTTTTAACTCGATTGCCCTTGTGACCAGACACATATTTCAAAAATGACCTGACAAAGTTAGTCATAGAGTCCATGGTAAGAAAATGTAATTTTCTTTGTGCAAATTAACTAGACTACCCAGGGATCTAAGATATGATCTTGACCTCAATATTGTACTTGAATCAATCTACCAAAAAAACTATTAAGAAATATATTTCTGTATTTAATGAGCCCACTAATATCCATTTGGTGAATTTTCTGGTTGTTTTGTAAGAATTGTGGACAAAAAGTAATAAACTAATCACAACATATAAGATCTCTTTGACTCAATGCCCTGCCTGTGTACTTTGTCAAGATAATCATTTTTATGTGTCTTCCTGCCATAATAGCAGACTTTTCTTTGACCCACAGACAATAGAAATCTGACCTGTTTGGATTCTCCAGGGTTATTTTTAAGAACTTTCATTTCTTGATGACCAAATTTCGTTTCTCTAGATTATACAACGGTATACTAATAAATTTATATCTGATGTAAAATATTAGTATTCACGGTACCACTACATGAATTAATTCAATGTTATTTTTAACAATTTCTCAATACTCACCATACCTGTATACATGCTAAATTAACCTTCAATATATTTGTTTATATATAAAAACCTTCAAACCATCCTTGATATCAAGATCAATCAAAAGTGACAGCTGCAAACTCCCAAAGCACTCCGAGTTAATGCCATGGGAATTAGTCCTTAATAATATATTCTTTCCATTAAATCATTCTCATTAAAAGACATGTTAAATATACATATTAAAAGTAATGGTGTTCACTTGTTTAGTAACTACAGTTCCCATGTAATTTTTTGTTCTGTTTGTGATACATGCATGGCCATGGGTGGGCATTACTTACTATAAGTACCAGAAAATTCTATTAACAATGGATTAAAATAGGGTTTTTCTTTTCCTTTTTTTCCCCCTGGGTCCAGAAATGCAGAGGTAGCATCGGTGCTCTTGCACCAGCAGTTCATCAAGGTCAGGGCTATGATCTGGGCTTCCTAGCATTTCTATCCTGATCCCCTCCCCAGGCAGCACACCCACTTTCAAGGTGGAGGAGGAACCAGAGGAGCATCAATGATAATGACAGACGTCTCCTCTGTCAGGACATTTTATGTCATGTTATCATCTTTCCCTGCAGATTTCCATCAAGGTTTCTTTGGGGAGAAGAACACCCCAGGAACAGCCCTGCAGAGTGAAAGAACTCAGTAAGAGAGTGGCTGCTTAGTTTTCCCATATTTCCTCCAGGCCGGGTTCAGCCTCAGAGTAGTTGGTGCAAGACTTGCTACCTATCTGTTGGGAGTGTTTGCTCAGTCATTTAAGTTATCTGGTGTGCAACAGTATAAAAATTCTTTTTTAAAAAACAACTATAAATATTTCACTTATTATGAAATATAAACTTGCAGAATCTCTGTTGCAGACAGAATTCTGATAATGACCCACACATTTCTCTACCCCTGGGGTCCACACCTGGATCTTCCTTGTGTGTGAGTGGAACACCTGAACTTGAGGAGATTTCCCCCACTCTGATTAGCTTAAGAGTCACATGACAGAGTACATCCAATGACCATTGTCCAGGTGGGTCTGAGCTAATCATTGGGGCCCTCTATGAGAGACTGGTAGTCCCTGAGGTCACAGAAATTTCCATCCAAGGACAGACTTCCTGCCAGGGGGATTTTTCTACTGCTTGCTGTGTATAAAAAGGTCTAGAAATTTAGTCAAAGTGATTATGAAACAGGCAGTCACTTTCATCATGGTGAAAAAAATGTCAAAAGTTTGAGAAAAATGTTAAGATCATGCAAATCCAGGGTGAGCAGAGGTAGACTAACTCCACAGGAAGTCTCCTGTCATCAGAAGACTGGAACCAGTAAGCAGCCCTTAGAATGAACAGATTTTGCATCCCTTCATTCAAGTACCTATGGACTGAAAATACTTGAACTTGTACAGTAGAGACATGAACATGTACAGACTTTTTCTTATTGTTTTTTAAACAATAGGGTGTAACAACTATTTATATAAACACTTGCATTGTATTAGATAATACAAGTAATTTACAGCATACAGGAGAATGTGCATAGGATATATGCAATTACTAGGTGATTTATGTGAAGAAATTGGAATTTGATTATCTGCAGGAGTCCCAGAACCAATACCAGGACTGACGACATTTATTCCATCATAAACTGGTATTTTCATGTGTGACTGGACTAAAGAGCATGACTCTTTGTGCTTGATTTTAGGAATCTGACCCTTGGACTTAACCTCCAGAAAGCCTCCCTTGAATGCTTAAGATCAAGTGTGACAATTCTCTGTTCATCTTTTTTTTTAAAATGTTTATTTTTCTTTTAGTTGTAGGTGACAGAATATCTTTATTTTTGATTTTTATGTGGTGCTGAGGATCGAACCCAGTGCCTTATGCGTGCTAGGCGAGCACGCTACCACTGCGCCATAATCCCAGCCCCATCTCTGTTCATCTTGCACACATTCATGGCCTCTTCTCCCACCTCCCCAAAGATGACCTTGGCCATACAAGACATGGCAATGACCACATTCTGAGACAGTGACCTGCTGGTTGGACTGCCTTGGAATTTTAGTGCACACCTTCAGCAAAACTGACCAGTAATAGTGCTCATGTCCTGCCAGCTTCTCCTCAAAAAAGATGAGAGGACTGGTACCTTGTAAACCTCCTCTCCATCCACAGTCAGCTTCCTCTCTTTCTTTGTTGCCTATTTTCAGTCCTTGGTTGCAGGAGGACATAAGCGTGCATCTTCCTTCCACCTGCCCTTACATCTGGAGCATCCTGACTCCCTACTTCCCTGAGATTCCTGTCAGAGTCCTTGGGTTCTTCTAAGCCCCATCACAGTCCTCCAGGACTCTGGGGGTCCCAAAGGGTTCCTGGCATTTTAAGTCACACATTTATTGCTCACCTGTATTCATGGACCTTGTGCAGACTGGATCCATGAAGGCATTACAGACAGGAGTTCAGGTGGGTGTGGATTGATTATTGACTACCATGTGAAAGCTTAAAAAGTTTAGTTATCACCATTATTTTATGAACAATTCTCCTCCCACAAACAATGGCTATTTTGCTTCTCACAATTTGAAGAAATTTGTAGATAAAGTATGTTAATTAATTCTTAGTTTAACACATTTCAATAGCGAACTTACAGTAAGAGTATAGACAATACACATTATAATCATAGACTTGCATGTAGAAGAGCTCAATTTTAAAAGTATAATGAATATATTAATTTACTGCATGAAAAATAAAATGATACAAGCACTATTAACTTGCCATGAAGGAGATATTTACTTGTTTGTAAAATGATCAAATACTGGCTGTGTGCAACACACACACACATACACAGGAGGGAAGGGGCCAATACAGGATATATACCCCAGGGACCAGGCCATTTCAGAATTCTAGCTCCCATAGAGATTATGAGTTTACGTTTCATGATAATAAGCAAAACATTAATAATTTTAAGCATGTTTATAAAGTTGCACATTAGTCAACCTAAATGTTTCACTCTGCAGGACTCTTCCTGGGGTACTCTTCTACCCAAAGTCTCCCTGATGGAAATCTGCAGGGAAAGATGATAACATGACATAAAATGTCCTGACAGAGGAGACATCTGTCATTGTCATTAATATTCCTCTGGTTCCTCTTCCATCTTGAACATGGGTGTGATGGCTGGAGGGGGCTCATCTTTCTTGTGTTCAGGTTGGAAATGCCATGAAGCCCAGAGAATCCAATCCTGACCTCAGGGAGCTGCTTATGCAAGGCCACAGATGTTTCCCCCACACTTCAGGCCCCCGGAGGAAAAAAAAAATACTCTATTTCAATCAACTGGTGACAGGCTTTTCTGATACTTGCAGCAGAAAGTGATGCTAGCACATGTACATATATACCATACTCTGAAGGACAAGAATTAGAGATTGTGCTGGAAATAAGTTATTATTATTATCTAGAAATAAGTTCACATTAGTATTTTTGAAAATGGAGTTTATTTTGAAGCAATATTTTATAGCAAAATTGGGCAGAATATAGTTTCCATATACCTTTACCCACATACACATAGCCTCTTTCACATCCCCAAACTAGACACAGCCAAATACAGAGTGATGTGTTCATCACAGACTTTGAAGCTGTTGACACGCCATCATCGCAGAGTCTAGGGTTCTTGATGCTGCTCCTTCTATAATGACGGCATTCACCTTACAGTACCATCAAGTACAGTTCACCTCTCTAAAACTCCTCCATGCTCAGCCTAACTACACCTCCTTTCCAGCCCCCATCAACTACTTATGTGGTAACTGTGTTCACCCTTTGCCCAGGGACCTCACCACCTTGAGAGTACAAGAAGAGATGGGGACTTTTTACTGTACTCTGCTTCTCATTTGGTATTAGAACAGAGTGAAGGTATCTAAGCTTCTTACCTGCCAAAAAAAAACTGGAAAAGCTGTCTCAGTCTTAGGATGCACTTTTTAACAAACATGTTATATTTACATCATTTTGATCAATATTGTTAGTATAATTATAATAATTGTCTAATTTGAAAGGAAATAGTTATTACTTAAAACATGATTTCAGCAAGTTATTTTTAAATTTTATATACTAAAGTATATATTATTATAGATGTTATGTGTTATATATATTTCTGCTTCAGAAATACACAAGAGAGATTAATAATTTTAGTTATAAAAGTATTTGACATTAGGACAAAATTCCATGGAAGGTAGGGCACAGAAATTAGTGCAGAGAATGGATAAGAGCCTCCTAGTGTATGCAACTTTTCTAAATTCAAAGATCACTCACTCACATAGAACATTATCAATGAGAAAATAAGAAGTCACTTTAGCAGAAAAAATGCCTGTAATCTAATTTGTGTATCCATACGTTGTTCAATGGCTTCATGATCACACAAGAAAATCCATTGGAGAATCTTAAATGTGTACAAGGACAACTGCTCTGGTGCTTCTGAGAACCCCAGGGCCTCAGGGTAGAGCAACATGAGGAGAAAGTTCTGCCAGTGTCTGCTACAGAAGATCAGACATAAGCAAAATGCCCAGGTCATTAGTGATTTCAGGCTTCAGTATGAAACTGTCACAGGCTCTTGGAAGAAACTTCTCTCTGAAAGCAGCTCTGTGCGCAACGATGATCAAGGCCCATGCACCTTTCTTCTTCCAACTAGAAAGCACAGAAAAACACGCTTCACCATGCCCTAAGAGGTTTTTACATCTACTCAAAGTGATTGTGAAATAGACTGCTGCCGTTCATGGAGATGAGGCCAATGCCAATGTTAGAGAAAACGTTACCCACCATAGTTAACTCTAGGGTGAACTAAGATATGGTAGCCCCATCAGACAGAGTGTCCTGTCATAGGAAGGCTGGAACCCAAACTGCTTTCATGGACAGGACTTTCTATGGAAGTTTAGGCTAGAGCATAACTTCTTTGTGCTTGGTTTTGGGGATCTCACCCCTGGACTTCACCCTCCAGAATGCCTCATTCCAGTGTGTGGGCTGCAGCAGAGATGCTTCTCCCAGAGCTTCCCTTTCACCTGTGCTTAAATCTGAGATGTCCTGATGCCTGAGACCCCTGAGCTTCCCTGGTCCTTGGGTTCTTCTAAGTCCCCATGGAGATCCTCCAGGATATGTGGGCGTTGTTTGACCCAGAGGCCTCAAGGCATGCCTGGTGTCTCACAGAGCACATTTGTCTGCACACCCATGTTTGAGGGAGATGTGCAGACTTGCTCAATGGAGGCAAGGCAAACTCAGGAGATTGGGCTAAGGTGTGAATGTTGTTTTACACACAAAAGTTGGAAAAGATAGCTGTACCACTTGCTGTGTCTCTGCTGAGCCATCTTTGATGAAGAAATCGATCATAGGTTCCCCTCTATTATCCACACACCCTCCACACACACACATACTGGTTTTTCTGCTGACCACAACTTGAAGAAATTTATGGACAGAGAGCATATTAGTTTTAGATCTATTCATAACAAATTCTCATAAATTTAGTGCATTAAAATTAAGCCCACTGACTTATTAGTTCACAGGTCAGAAGTCTTGCTACTTCAAAAGATTGCTTCCTCTGCACAGGGTCTCACAGGTGACCTCCAGGGTCAGACTGATGAGTGCAGAGCTTGCCTTGACTGAGAAAGACTGGCTACAAGCTGATTCAGGTTGGTGATTGAATCTGATGCCTCCAGACTGGAGGACCAAGGCCTTCTCTCTTTTCTGGCTCTGGGGATCTTCTAAACTGCTGGAGGCTGTGCTCAAGATTGGGCTGTAACATGGCTTCCTCTGGCTACACAGCCAGAGTGGGGAATCTCCTGGTATGCAGTCTTTCTCTGGCTGGGCAACCTCCGGTACTCTAGGAGGTTCAGCCTCTTATAAAGGGCTCGGGTGATTGAATCAGGCAGAGCCTGATGCAAGAGATTGGATTAACCCTGTTGTGTGATCTATGACCTGATCAAAGCAGGGAAATCTATCAAGTTGTCTGGTTCCTCCCACACAGGAGAGGAGGGATAGATACAGGGTACAGACGCCAGGAACAGGAGTTGTGTGAGCCACTTCAGAATTCTGTCTGTGGCAGAAATTCTAATTTACATTTCCTAATAAGAAATGAAATGTTTTATACTATAAATAATACGTTTCATAAAATTCATGTTTGCCATCTTAAAAATCTGTGCTGAGAAAAACCCAAGTGATAAGGTAACAAGTCCTTTTTTCAGGTGTCTGAGGATAAATTGGGCTGGGGAGAAAATGGAAATATTTATTTGTGTGTGTGTGTGTGTACATATATATATATATATATATATATATATATATATATATATATATATATATCTTTTAGAGTAGCAAAGAACAGATAAATAAGATTATTTTAAGCATAAAAATATACAGTACATTAGGAGAAAAGTACATGGATGGAAACACATAAAATTAGAGAATAAATAGACACATAAAGAGCTTTTTTATATGTTGATATATTTGGTAGAATATATGAAATGACTTATTGGCAACTTATTGGAAGTTGAAAATACTTTAGAAAATTACATAGCTATTCTATTTTTAAATGACAAAATTTATAATATGTCAAACCTCCTTCCAACCATTTAAACTTTTAATGAAAATCTTTAGATATCAACATAAAAATGTGAGGAATTAAAGATTTTAGATTTAAAGCTTGAATGCCAACCTCCTCTTAAATTCACTTATGCTATTAATTATTAAATTCATCCAAATTTCAAGCTACTTGCTTTCTCAGCATTTCTTCACCAATTCTTATTTTGCTCCTACAAAATCAAAGATTCTACTTTCTGACTATAGAAACTTAGGGCACCTTTCTGCATATGAAGATGTTAATTCACCCATACATAAAGAGTTGAAGCTTAATCTCTATAGGCTTTCTTTATTTTATTGACATAAAATCAAATATGACATTAAATGGCCTAAATTTTAATATTTCAAAGTGAAAATTTTGTTTGTTACTAGTTTCATTGACTAGTCTTTTGATATTTAAATGAATATAGGATAACAGTAAGATCTACAGCTCATGTAATAATATTTCATAAAAGTTCATTTAATATTAAAATTATTAAATATTTTACTTGTTGTAAAATTAAAGGTAATATAATCACTTGAATTTCTGGGGCTCTGAAAATAGATAATGAAATGATAGTATGAAGCTACATGTGGTGGCACATGCCTATAATCCCAGCTACTTGGGAGGCTGAGGCAGGGGAATTTAAAGTTTAAGGCTAGCCTGGACAACTTAGTGAGACCATATCTCAAAATTAAAAATCAGAAGGCATGGGGTGTAGCTCAGAGGCGCAGTGCTTCCCTAGCATGTTGGAAGCCCTGATTTTGATAACCAATATCACAAAAATTAAAAGATAATAAGAAAAATATAGTGAGAGTTTTGAAAACATAGATCTTAAAATCTGAGCATAATAATTAGAATATTCAAAGTTCTGAGCACTTATGTTTTGGTACCAAGTAACCAATTTTGCTTAACTAACATGGGGGAGAATAATACTATGAGAACACCTGCAAAATTCATGCATAACCCAGAACCTTCACCTCCCCTTCTCCAATGGGACATATTAGAGCCAGCCTTTGCAAGCCATATACAGCCTTTTCAACCTTCAGTACTAATGCTATTATTAGAACATGATGGGCAGGTTACATTAATTTTGTACATTAAATACTGGTAAATATTTAATATTAGTAAATATTTAATGTGCAAAATGACTTTAGCACATGAATAAAGCTTATGAATAAGTAGATATATGTTAGGTATTCTAAAATGTTTTAATGATAATATATGTGATTTTAAAAATGGGAACAGCCTCTGAATTAGCTCTTTAAAAATGCATATCTAAGAGATGATAGAGCCTAGAGTCATCCCCTCTATCCTGTGCAATTAGGTAGCCTTCCATGTAAACTGTCATGGGCAGGTTAGAACCTTCCCTTATTTTATAGTGTTCCAGAGAAAACTGTCAGACACATGTAACACACATAGCCACTTTCTAAGCTTCAAAGTCAGGATAATTTTCAAATTACTTTAAAAGTATAAAAGTACTTAACTTTTTTCCCATTGAAAAATAACATCATTGTTCACCCTGTTACTGTACTTCTTCCTCCAAAATCCCTCAGAATATTTTCTGAAAAATATTTCCTTTTCTGCTCCGGGCTTATTGGGAATAAAGAAAAAAAAATCATGCCAGCAGGTTTATCATTGTTTTGCGAAATGTTTCCAAGAGCATTCTTTTTTAAAAAATATTTTTTCAGGGGCTGGGGTTATGGCGCAGTGGTAGCGTGCTTGCCTAGCATGTGTGAGGCACTGGGTTCGATCCTCAGCACCACATAAAAATGAAATAAAGATATTCTGTCTGCCTACAACTAAAAAATAAATATTTTTTTAAAAAAATATTTTTTCAGATGTAGATGCACACAATACCTTTATTTTTGATTTATTTATTTTTCTGTGGTGCTGAGGATTAAAACCAATGCCTCACATGTGCAAGACAAGCCCTGGACCACTGAGCTATACACCTCCAGCCCCCTCCAAAAGCATTCTTGATAGAACTTCCTTGGATTGAACTTTCACGCTGCTGGTGCAGGGAGTGAGGAAACTCATTCCCAAGACTGTGATGTGTCCCTAATTTTCAAATTAAAAATAAGAAAGAAACATAAGTATTAGATGGCTGTGTCCTAGATCCTTGACATCCTCATTTGAGACCACACATCAAAAAACTATGTTCAACAAATCTTTATTGAACATTCTAGACATTGTGGAGGAAATGGTATAAACATGTACAATATTTAAACTCCCCCTTGCTAAAGATGAAAGCTTTGATATTTTAAAGTATTCCTTATGAATCTTCTACTTTAGCTACTGCAAGGGAATTTATTAACTGTCATGGACTTCACTGAAAACCAGTGTCATAGTGACCTTAAGTTGACCATGGCTTATATTTCCTGTTTAGTTTGTCCTGTGGTATCACTTTAATTATGACACTGATTTTTAATGTACACACAAAAATGTCCAAGATATTCAGAGGCCATAAGCTTCCTCTTTTATTTTCACAGAATTTCTCATTGAGCATTAAAGAGGTTTTAGCAGTAGTTAGCTAGCTCTGGGACCACTTAAAATGAGTCTGGTGCACAAAAGCTCTTTAATTTGAGGCCATCCCATTTATTTATTCTTGGGTTTATTCCTTTAATTTTTTTCCCCCTTAATTAGTGTCCTGTGGATACATCCAGTCCTGGAACCGTCTGTGCCTCTTACTCCTTTGCCAGTCACTTCCTCCTCTTCAGTCCCCTTAACCTATTCTACTAATCTTTCCTCTATTTTGATGAAAGTCCCCTTCCAATTTTGATTCTTCCTTCCTTCTTTCCTTCCTCTTTCTCTCGCTCTCGCTTTTGCGTGAGCATGCATGCGCTTTAGGAAGCTTATGAAGGAAATTGGTGCCTGCACCATATCATGGAGTGTTTAGATTGTTTTTTTCTAGCATCTTCAGTGTTTCTGGTCTAATTTCTAGGTCTTAGATCCATTGTGAGTTGATTTTGATGCAGGGGGAGAGATATGGATCTAATCACACTTTTCTACATGTGGATATCCAGTTTCCCTGGCACGATTTTGTGAAAATGGCTCTTTTCTCCATAGTTTTTGGCAACTTTGTCAAGGATCAGATGACTATATCTATCTAAATTTGTCTCTGTGTCTTCTACTCTATTCCATTGGTCTTTAAGTCTGCTACAGTTTCAAGAACTATCCTGAGAGAAGAGGTTGAGAGTAGACATCCTTGCCTTGTTCATGATTTTAACAAAAATTCAGTTTTACTCAATTCAGTATAATGCTGGCTTTGGATCTGTCATACATAGCCTTTATTGTGTTGGAGTAAGTTTCTTCAATTTTATGCCAATACCATGCTGCTTTTATTACTATATTATACTATATTATACTATATTATACTATTTTATGACTATAGTATAATTTAAGATCAGGTATTGCAATGCCTCCAGCATGGCTGTCACTGTTCAGTATTGCTTTGGCTATTCTCAGTCTTTTATTCTTTCATGTGAATTTTAGTACTGTTTTTTTCTAGTTCTGTGAAGAACGGTATTTTAATGAGGATCACACTGAATCCATAGATTGCTTTGAGTGATGTGGCCATTTTGACAATATTAATGTTGCTTATCCAAGAACATGACCCCTTCTAAGGTCTTCTTTAATTTCTTTCTCCAGTGATTTATAATTTTCATTGTATAAGTCTTTCACCAGCTGGGTTAGATTTATTCCTGAGAATTTCATTTTTTTAAGTTACTGAGAATGAAGTAGTTTTCTTGATTTCTTTCTCAGCAGATTCATTATTGGAAAGCTAAAAATTTGTAAATGTTGATCTTGTATCCTATTACTTTACTAAATTTGTTTATTAACTCTAGAAGTCTTCTGGTTTAGATTGTCTAGATTTAAAATTATATCATCAACAAACAGATAATTTGACTTCTTCCTTTGCTATTTATATCCCTTTAATTTCCTTTTCTTGCCTGGTTGCTTTGGCTAAAGTTTCAAGAACTATATTGAGTAGGCGTGGTGAGAAGAGATATCTTTGTCTTGCTCATGACCTTAGCAGAAATTCTTTCAGTTTTTCTCAATTCAGTATAATGTGGCTTTGGATTTGTCCTGTATAGCCTTTATTATGTTGAGGTAAGTTTCTTTAATTTCCTAATTTCTTCAATGACTTAAGAGCATGAAGAGATAGTCTGCAGAATTTAAGGGAATCTTTGCCATTTAGTCTTCCAAAAGGAGATTAATAGCCATAAAATATAAATAATTCAAAAACTTAGCACCAAAAAATCAAATAATCAAAAAATGGGCAAATAAATTGTCAACATTTTTCAAAGGAAGAAATTCAAATGTCCAACAAATATATAAATAAATGCTCAACATCATTGACAATCAGGGAAATCAAATCAAAACTTCACTGAGACTTCATCTCACTTCAGTTAGAATGGCAATCTTCAAGAATACAAATAATAATAATTGCTGATGAGGATGTGAGGGGGAAAAGGTACACTCATATGTTGTTGGTGGGACTGCAAATTAGTACAAACATGTTGGAAAGCAGTATGGAGATTCTTCAAAAGATTAAGACTAATACCACCATATAACATAGGAGTGGAAACTTTTAGTATTTATCCAGGTGAACTAAAATAAGCATACTATAATCATACATGCATACCAGTGTTGATAACAGCATAATTCACAATAGTCAAGTTATATAACCAGCCTATGTGCCCATTGACAGAAGAATGAATAAAGAAAATGTGATATTATACACAATGGAGTTGTACTCAACCATAAAGAAAACAGAAATCTGTCATTTGCCAGTAAGTGGATGGAGCTGGTGAAATGATGCTAAATGAAATAAGCCAGACTCAGAAAGTGAAGAGTTAAATGTTTTCTCTCATATGCGAAAGCTAAAGAAATGAAAGGAATAAAAAGGGGGATCTTATGAAAATAAGAAGGGAAACAGTAGAGGAAATAGGCTTCAGGGGGAGGAGAAGGAATGGGACACAAACTGTGGAATAAAAGAGACCAAATTATTTTGTTTAATTATAATGCACCCAATAAAAAACAATAAACAGAAGAAAAACCAGTAGACCAGAGGCAGGAGTCCAAGGGGAGAGAAAGGGGAAATACTGGGTCTTGAAATGGAGCAAATTATGTTATGTGTTTATGAACATGTCAAAATGAATCCCACTATTATTTTTTTTTTGGTACTGGGGATCAAACTCAGGGGTACTCGACCACTGAGCCCCATCCCCAGCCCTATTTTGTGTTTTATGTAGAGACAGGGTCTCACGGAGTTGCTTAGTGCCTTGCTGTTGCTGAGGCTGGCTTTGAACTCGCGATTCTCCTGTCTCAGCCTCCCAAAGTGCTGGGATTACAAGCGTGAGCCACGGCGCCCCACTCCCACTATTATTTATAACAATAATGCACTAATAAAAACATTAAAACCAAATTTACAATTTCTTTTTAGGTAATTCCCAATAAAGAAAAGCATAGAAAAGGGGAGAGGGTATGAATCTTGGATTAATAAAACAGCCCTGTGCCTGTTTCTTTTCATCTCGTTGAACCCTTGAGGGGAAGAAGGGTTACCAATAGCTCTACTGGGGCCACCAGTAAAAACCTCACTAAGCTTCTTTATTCTATGCATCTGCTCAAACCGGCACAGTCTGATCCAGAAATAACAGCCTCAACAAGTGTGGGCAGTGTTCCTTCATCATGCAAAAGACATAGCTTAAATTGGACCAGAGGATCTTCTTTGAATGGATTGCCCAAGACAGCCACTCAGTGAAAGAGAACATGATAGCTCTTTGTACATAAAATTCTAAAAATCTAAAAACCTTAATAAAAAAAAAATATCCTGTACTTACAAGCTATTTTCATGCTTTCTTTTTTAGTAGCATAACGTAGAGGGAGAAAACACGCAAGAGAACGCTGAGCTGCCTTCATGTATAGCGCTACATCTGTCTGGACTGGGAAGACCCACCCATCACCGTCCTGCCTGCTTACCAGTGGCCACCTCTAGCTTTAACTTTTGAGTTTTAAAGATAAAAACAGAAGAAAATAAAGGATTAAAAAAAGAAAAGGAGGAGACAACAGAAAAGATAGGGCAGTATGCTCTAGGGTAACTGACACGTCCTTAGAGCAGGAAGAACAGGATACAAGCACCATCCTACCCCTCTGTTCCCTCGTCCTCCCTTGCCCAAGCTGTCTGCCGCCTGAGCTGCTGCATAAAGGTCGTGAAAGACGCTGCGCCAGCATTCCCTGCACTTTTTGGCCTATAGCTCTCCTCCTGCCCTTAGATAATGAGAATCAGCTGGGAAAGTCTGCATTTATGGGATTTATATGCATACTTATTTTAGTAGACATGAGGTCCAAGAAGGTGACAATCACAGCATTCCAGAGAGAGAAAGAGAGAGAGAGAGAATGTGTTTATAATATATACATATATACATATAAATGAATGAATATGTATATTATATATGTCTACATATACATAATATATATGCATATATATTCTTAATTGTTTTCAGATTGACTCTAGGGTATATTTATCCTGGAGGGTTTCAATTTTGGCGTGTGTGTGTGTGTGTGTGTGTGGTAACTGTATTGCCAATAAAACTCTCCGAGATAGAATAAAACCAATTCGTGCATTGGTTGATTTTATTTTTAAATTCCTATTTAGGTACCATCACTGGGTATCATTAAAAAGGGAAAAAATGCCAAAAAAAATGGAAGAAAAAGGTGACTACCAAAAATCATTCAGAATACCTCTGTTTGATTTCTAACATTGTTTTTTACCATATATTCTGTATTTATTTAGTGTTCACTGAGAATAAAGCAGTATTCTCCTCCCTCTCACAGACCATAATGCCACTCTCCTTGGAGGAAAAAAACAAAAACAAAAAAAAAACTTCTGTGTTGCTTAACCTCAGGGATACATTCTGAGAAGTATGTCAGTACCTGATTTCGTCATTGTACCAACAATGACATGTGCTTACACAAACCTGCATGGTATCAGGCAATCATTTGACGTAGCCTCTTGATGTAATCAGGAAATGTGGTAGGCACAGGATGCATGAGGCTGCTTGCAGACATAGCAAGGCAAACTGTTATTGAGTGACATTGTTTAATAAATAGGATGAATACATTGTAAAAGAATGATGCAGAACAGTGCACTGCATCATCCAGTACTGTGTTCTGTATGGATCTGTGTGTGCTATACTTCTAAGTGACCAGCAATTTAGGAGGTCAGTTTCTACCAGCATGATCACAAACTCCAAGAGCTAGGACATTACTAGGCAACAGGAATTTTCCACTTCCATTACAATCTAAAGCTCATTCAGTTGCTACTTTCAGAGGTCTACATAGCTGTACCAGATGAGATTTTCAGATACCCTGCCCCTTCTGCCAGGATCATGGCTCCTCTCCCAATTGTTAATTACTCTCCTTGTGATCTGAGTCCCATGGGAGCCATTCTAAGGACATCTCTCATTTATTTATCTCTTTCCACTCCTTTCTCCTCTACCTTTATCCTATAAGCATTTAAAAACTGTCAAATGTCTCCTATCTTCAAAACAATTAACTTCTCCACCTGCTTTACTGGTTACATTACCTGTTCTTCCCCCACTGATGATCCATCAGGCTCCTCCTAAAAGTTGTTCACTTCTGTAACTTCTGTTCACTCCTAAGCCTCCTGGAATCTGTCTTCACCTCTCCACTGAAACTCCTCCCACCTGTCAAGTGACCACTCACTTCCTTTAAAAAAAAAAAAAATCCCCTTCCTTTAGCCCCAGAATCTCCAAGCAAGTATAGGATGTATTTCTTCTCTCAAACTTTCAGCCTCCTACTGAGCTCTTTCTTGTCCAGTCAAATGAACTGGTATCAGTGTTCCCTAGGCTCCTCCCTCACCCATTCCAGCTCTTGAGCACTATATATACTAGTGGATACACCCTTTCTCTCCCTTCACTTGAAGTTCATAAAATTTCAAAAATCAAGGAAGCACCCTTAAAGGAATAAAACTCTGTTCTCTATACTGTAGGTCTGCCATCAACACTGGAGAATTTTGACTTGGGATTCTTCCCAAAAACTTTGTAGCATTTATGCATATAAATGGTAGCAGGCTTTATTTGTAAATGTTCTGACAGAAAAAGAATTCCTCTTATAGAATTTGTTTTTTAATTGGAAGTTAGATTATTTCCAAACTGCTCAATTTATGTTTATTGATAAGACAGGTGGATTTACATGGCATTGACCATGAGCTGAACTGTAGAGTCTGGGTGATGAGTAAAGGGGAGTACCTTATCTAGTAAATATTTGAATGTTCCATTATGAAAGATTGCTTTTAATTGTCACCTTCATGGGATTTACATTTTAATTTGTCAAAGAAATACAAAATTTTCAACTCAAAAGTTACTGAACTACTTAACCCAGTCCCATTACCTTTCAGTGGGACTAGAAAAAATACATGATATTTGCATTTCCTATTTTCTTACAGAGAGGTATGGATAAAGATGGCAGTAGGTAGTCTCATGAGTTATATGTGAATTTTAATCTGGGTTGACTGTGTGTAAAGCTTCCCCAATGGTTCAAGAGAGTCGATCTGAAGTGTCACGCAAAATCTGTATAAGAGCGTCTGAACCAATGAAAAGGCTGGAAAAAATGTAGAACATTTAGGGCCAATGCCATTTTAAAAAATACCAGAAATAAAAATAGCAAAAATAGCAGAGAAAAGAGCACATTACATAAACTTTTAACTCCCCAAAATATGTATCCCTGAATCAGCTTTGTAAAGGTGAAAGCTTTGGGTTTTTGCTTTGAAGAACACCTATTTTAAAACCAAAGGTGTGCTGCACGGGGCCTGCACACCTTCTCACATGGTGCCTACTTCGACACCTCCCCTGCTCATGTCAATATAGGTACCTGTAATTGGCTGAATGGTGGCCCCTAATAATATATGTCTGCATACTAATACCCTGAATTGGTGAATGTGACTTTACATGGCAAAAGAATGAATGTCACTCATAGGACAAAATGTATGAATGAGTTAAAGATCTTGCAAAGAGGAGCACATCCCATACCATCGGATTTAGCCCTAAATATAATCACATGTATCCTTAGAAGAGGGTTTGGGACAGACACACAGGAGAGATATATGTAAGAGAAACAGGTAACGTTCAGCTGGAGCAGAGAGATACAGCCACAAGCCAAGGAACATCTGCAGCCACCAGAATCTAGCAGAGGCAAGATTGCACTTCATCCCTAGAGCCAGGGTGGCTTTGCTGATATATTGAGTTCAGACTTGTGGTCTCCAGCTTGGGAGAAAACAAATGGTGTTTCAAGCTACCAACGTGTGGTAGTATGTTACAGCAGCCATAGGAGACTAATTCAGTGCCTGTGTTTCCTTCCTCTAACAGGTTTTTGTCAAAGCTGATCCACTATGTAGCATACTAGTATCTATTACCTTAGAATTAAAGAGAGTTAGTGCATCTCATCATAAAATGGTAAACTTTAAGAGGATTCCTTCGAGAATTAACTTGCACATGTTTTTGAGTTACATATTTGTTACATGATGCTAAGAAGTCCCCAACAGCATTCAGAAATAGCACTGCCTCTATAATTTGCAGGATCCAGTGAAAAAATGAAAATGGGAGTTTCTCATTCAAAATTATTAAGAATATTAAGATAGCAGAGAATTAAATCAAGCATTGGGCCCTTCTGAGCATGGAACCTTGAGCATCTCCACATATGAAACATTCATGAAACCAACCCTGCCCAGACATGGCACCCAGGTCAGGCTATTCTCCAAGGAGACAGTGCATTTTGACTGAACACCATCAGAGGTTACTCTTCCTAAAAAGGAGTAGAAAAAACCTCCCCATGCCTCAGGATGGCACAGACTCAAAGCAAAACACCAGAGCAACTGGCAAAGACAGAACTTCTCAAAGCAGAACCAGAGGCAATAAACCATAGCACATCTCCCAAATAATTAGAGATGGTGATAGGAAATAACAGAAGTTGAAACGAAGCCTACAGATGAGTATCAGAGGAAAGCAAGACCTCATTAGTGACGGAATTAATGAAGACTTCGATCTAACCTGGAGCAGGCATCTTTATTAGCAAGCTAAATATAGGTAGGGAGATAAATGATAGACTCTAGCATACAGAAATAATAACAAATTAACATGTATAAAGTGATATAAACAAATATATAGAAATACATGTATATAGGTGTATATCTCATTCCACTCCTTTCCTCTGTACTTCCTTTATTCCAAAGCATTCAAGTTGTCAAATATTATGTAATATACTGTAGTATAATGTTGATATATATGACTCAATTAATATTAGCATATATTAATAATACTATTTTGAATGTTATATTTTACATAATATATAATGATATAACAGGTTATGTTATACAAATGTTTATAGGATACATGATGTTTTGTTTACATATAACTATATAGATATGTGTACTAGGACCAAATGGGCACTGGAGGAGGCACTCACATCAGTGGATTTTAACATGGCTCAAAAATCAAAGAACAGTGAGAGAACTAAGTAGAGGAGACTCAGGAAAATCTTTAAAACATGAGAAGCAGATTCTTGGATAAATATATAGAGAAATTATTCTGTGTCATCTGACTCAGGGTTTTCATTAATTCTTTAATTAGAAGGCGGTTGACTGTTGTTGTATGCAATAATACTTTAAGGTTTGCATCAAATTAAGCTTACATTAACTTTCTAGGTAATGAATATGCTTTAAAAGTGTAATTCAGTCATCTTAGTTAAGCTCTCAGTCATCTTCCAAATACTAGTTAAAAAAAGAAAAAAAAAAGAAAGAAATGCTTAGGTACAGCTACAGAAAGCAATGTAGACTTCTGTATTATTTGACCACCAAAATATAACATTCTAGAATAAACTCCAGGGTGGGGGAGCCCTTTATGGAACATTATTATGATCACAATATATTTCTGTCTTGGCACTGTCGCTGTTTCACCAAGCGCAGGGACGGAAAAAACCAAGAGACAGACAGAGGCCTTGCCTCAAGGTGCTCATTCTCCATAAATAAAAAATAGAGATGCCCCTAAACAAAAATTTTAAAAAGAAAGAAAGAAAGAAAGGAATGAATGAATGAATAAGTTCTGTGGAGCCTAAACTTCAGAAGTTGGAATACATACCCTCAGCCCTTCTCAAAACCCTGCAAACTGTCAATTCCTCATTCCTACCTAGGTAAGACAGTTGCCTGTGTTCTTCTGTCAGCTAGCCAGTTGACACATCATAATGAGAAATCTCCTGGCTCACCAGGGCCCAGATACTTCAAAACCAAGATCCTTTTGCCTGTGTTTCTTTGGAGGGCACCACCCTCTTTACAGCAAACACCAACTGAGCCCTCTCCTCTTGGCTTGTATGAACTGTCTCACTTAGTACTCATAAACACGCATGAGGGAGGTTCTGTAGTGTTGACATTTTACAGTTGAATAACCTAATGCCCAGGGAGTTTAAGAAATGTCCTTGGAGGCAGGCAATGGGTGGAGGAGGCAGGACCTGGCATTTGTGCACAGCTAGGACTCTAACTCTCTATCACAGTGCCTCTGGATGAGGAGGACAGCTGCACCCCAAATAAGTGCTATGTAGTAACACACACACATGCATCAGAGTGAAATGGACAGCTTAGAACTGGACTCAACAAAAAGTGATTCTATATAAACCTGAAAGCTGACATTCTCAATATAGCTTCTTTCAGAGCTTCCTTGTTCTCCCTGTAACATGTCTCATATATTCCCTGTCTCATGAAATCTGTTCTCAAAATCCAGATTGTTCTTTTACTATGTTACAGGGTTTTGTTTTGTTTTTTAATGCTGGTAGAAAATTTGATCACTAATGATACATTTTCCCAAAGTCCATTAAAAAGTTGAATCTTCACCAGTAAAAGAATCACTCCATCCAGACTGCTCTATTTTTCTGGAAGTGGATTGCAGGTGGGAGTTTCACTGATATAATCTTGCAGTCTTCAGTTTTTTCCTGGTAGAGTGCTTTGTTCTGACTACCTGCCTTTGAGGTTACATCCCCCACTCTCCCTGCCACTCCCGCCCACAGACACACACACACACACACACACACACACACACACACAAAAGATAGAGATTCCTCCCAGAACATTTGCACTTATGCCAAAAAGAGTGGGGGGGAAATGAGAAGATATAATATATGGAGTTCTGATATGTTGGAAGACTTGTTCAAAGAATGAAATGCAGCCTCAGATTTCAACTAGAAACTGGCAATCTGGAATTACACCCGGGGGAATTGAGTACTTGCCTAATTAAAACCATCCAAAGTTATCCAAAGATTATTAAAAATAAAGCAATATACAGTATGTTTAGCAAATTTGACTCAACAACCTTTTATCTTTTCATTCCATTGATGTTCCTCAAATAGAGTCACAAGCATCTCAAATGTTGTCTTAAATATGTTCACATAAACAAATGCTGACATTCATCTTTCTCATATCCTTCTTCATAGTTTGATTCTTTTCTGATATTTTACTAGCATTCTGGTTTATTCCTTTAAATGTTCCTAAGTCATCTCACCAAGGGTACCTTGTTTTCCCTCTCTGCACCCACAGCAAACCAATACAGACACACACATACATATATGCCAAGATACTGCTGAATGAGTCCAAGAACAATCAATAGCAAAACAGACACACTTAAGTACAAATATTTTTACATTCTAGTTCAATCGATGTTCTGCCCACTGAACCATGCTACTGCAGCAGGACATCTAGTACATTGTTACTGATCAGCAATTGCCAAATGTTTAACTACCAGTAAAAATAGCTTTCTGTTCAACCTATGAATGATACCCAGGTCAAAGCAAAACCGCTTCTAAACAACACATTATTATCCCATCTATTGTTCTCGAATTCTATGCTGTAGCCAGCCAACACAAATGAGCCTTTCTTGGTGGGTTTATTACCTTTCTATCACAGCCATAGCTACCCCAGCAAGAATAGCAACCCTGACTAAAGCAAATCACAGCGCTACCATTCTGGAAAGGGCTTGAATGCGGGCAACCCCTGATGCCAACTTCTCCCGCCAGCTGAAAGCGTGACAGAGCATCATGGGACTCCTAACAATGCTGTGCTGGGTTACTTTCTGACCCACAGGACTAGATGTAACTCATTAGATATTTATTAAATTTTCCCACGGTTCTTCATTTCCTCTGCCTACATCAAGTTCCCTTTATTTGGAATTGTTTCTGATAAACTGAGCTTTTAGCAATTTCTGCTTGAATTCCAAACCGTTAGTTTATAGCAGGGTTCACTCACAGATAGGGATGTGACTTGCAACATGTTCAAATGGTATAATTTTCCTTTGATGTTGGCCTATATGCCTTAACCTAGTAAGTATTCTATTCTCTGGATAATAAACAAATGAAGGATGTTTCAAGCAGGAAATTAATTTGATTATGTACATTGCTTTGGAACCAGAACTTCAATCTCAACATTTATCTTACATTGTACAACACAGAGGCCCAGACAGACTCTGATCACCTGAACCAGGCTAATATCTGGAACTGAAAATGAGGCCCCCAGGTTTTGTTGAAACTTACCATCTTCCACAATGTGTAGCGCTTTATTCCACTTTCAGCATGAAAGAGCCAGTATCTGCAACTGGGCTCAGACATCAAGAATAACTTCCATGGAAGTGACAGCTTTCACTCTAATCGTCTGCCAGTCATTTTCCTTATACTGATTAACAAATATCTTGTAAAGTATTCCATTAACTCTTGGAAAATTACCTATTCTTAATCACAAAACAAGTGAGCAAGCAGAAATTTCTTCTGATGGGCTAAATATGAATATTTATTATATTCATAAACAGCATTGCTCATGTACATCACAGTAACCAGTAACCCTTTAAGAAGGGTTTGGCATTTAAAAATTAATCTGAGATGTTCAAGAAATCTTTCTTTCACAGTTTATCATCAGATATCAGAATAGTAAATAAATGAATCATCTTTCCATCCTATAATTATTCAGAAAGAAAAAATAAAATTACCATTAACTGACCTAGTTATAGGAGTTAGTCAGTGTCACAGAAGCATACACTCGCATAGAAGCTCTCAATTCAAGTTGCATGTTTGAAACATCTGAGGGACTTTTTAAAAATGTAACAGCTAAGCCATATTTAAGAACTGTTATTTTAAAAAATTAGTGAAAGCCAGGTGCTGTGGAGCACATCTGTAATCCCAGCAACTCAGGAGGCTGGGGCATGAGGATCACAAGTTTGAGGCCAGCCTCACCAATTTGGCAAGGCCCTAAGCAACTTATTGAGATCATGCCTCAAAATACAAAGTAAAATGGGTTGAGGGTGTAGCTCAGTGGCAAAGTGCTCCTGAGTTCAATCCCCAGTACAAAAAAAAAAAAATTAATTGGAGTTGAGACATTTGAGACATTTATATTTCTCAAACTCTTCAAGAAAATTCATTGTGCAGCCAAGTCTGAAAATCACTGGCATAGCCACAATCTTTATGTTCAACATATGTGGCAATGAATCCTGCATCTATTCCTTACTTTATAAACTTGGGCACATTTCTTTATTATACCGAACTTCAGTTTCTTATTCAGCAAAATGACGATGCCTATAATGATTACATGGACTGGTCTCAGTATATGTGAATCTTTTATGTAGCTCATGACAGAAGTCAGTTCACATTGGCTATTAGTTCATGCAGAAGTTCTGTTTCCATTTGGACTGAATAGCTTTTCTCAGACTAAATCTCTTGCAATGATAATTATAAATCTAGAAAAATATAAGAAAACTATTGTTTAAAGTCACTGGTGTACAATCCAAGGCAGACAGAAACTAAAAAAGATACAATTGTTAAGTGAGGCAAAGCCTACTAGGTGAGCTCCAAAATTCATTGACCTCTCCCCTGACAACATGCTCAGTACTATCGCCATGCAAGGAGAAACACATCATCCAGGAGACAGGGTCCTTTATGGAAGAGGATACAGAGGTAGGAGTTCAAATTTGTAGCATAACAGGAAATTGAAAGAAAAAGTCAGAAAGAAGATACAGAAAATAAAGGAGATACCCTCTAATCTGAATACCAATTCTCCTCAAATCCTTACATAAACTGTATATATATATATATCTTTTTTATGTAAACTATCCAACTTTTTAGTAAGAATCCAAGGAAACTTACAGAAAGTAGCTCTTCAGGATCAAGAAATAAAATATAAATTATAAATAAAATATAAAATCATAATAAAATATAAAATATAAATAAAATATAAAAATAAAGTAAAAACCCATAAGAGCATATAAGACCTATGGGACAATATTTTGTGATCTAACTTATGTGTAACTGAAGTCAGAGGAGATAAGAATGAGAAAGAAGAAATACTTGGAGTGACAATGGCTAAAACATTTCCAAAACTGATAAAAATACATCAAAAGATCCCAAAAAAGTTATAAAACTCAAGCATGGCAAACTCAGATATACACATCTAGGCACCTATAGCAAACCAGGTTAAAACCAATGATTAAAAAGAAAAATATTGAAAATAACAAAAGGACAAAAGATGCTTTACATTCAGAGGACTTCCCATGAGAAAAAAGAAGATAAAAGATGATGGAATTATATCTTGAAAATGCTAAATGAAAAGCCCGTTGCTGTTAATTTTGCAGAAGTGAATATAAATAAATCAAGGCCAATTTTAGACAAAAGCTGAGAGAATTTATTGCAAGCAAAACCTCACTACAAGAAATGCTAAAGGAAGCTCTTCTGGCTGGAGGAAATGACACCTGATGGAAACCCTGATCTGCAGGAAGAAAAAGCAAAAGCAAAAGAAATGATAAGTATTTGGGTATAAGGACCAAAAAAGGGTCCAGTTGGTTGGTCATTCTAAATAGCATCACAATCTCAGCACATGAGATGCCCATACTGTGAGTGACATCCAGGAGCTGAGGCTGAGAGATCACAGCCTCCTGTCTGCCATCTCATTGCCAAGGAAGGACACATGCTCCTTGATTAGAATGAAAGGCACAGTCAATCCCTGTGTAAATTCTCATTCCTGTCTGCTTTGCCCTTAACCAAGCTGTATTAGAATTTGCAGATCTTAAATGTGCCATAACATGAATCCATTGCATGAACAGAGTTTGTTCTTGACAGCATAACCTTAGCATGTATTGGCTCCTAGAAATCAGGAAAGGATTACATGAACAAGAAAGGACTTTAACCATTCAGAGAATAAAGACAATATTTATTATAAATTTCTTATAGAATTTGTATTTTTATACTTTTTTCCCTTCTCTGATTTCCTCTTCTCCACAATCAGAAAAATAGGGAGTCTCATTTAGCTAAGGAATCACCCATCAAAAAAAGACACTGCTCCAGTTCCATCCATTTACTGACAAATGCTATAATTTCATTCCTCTTTTTTGGCTAAGTATTCCATTGTGCATATATACCACATTCTCTTTATCCATTCATCTGTGGAAGGGCACTTAGGTTGGTTCCATAGCTTAGCTATTGTGAACTGGGTGGCTATAAACATTGATGTGGCGGCATCTCTATAGTACGCTGATTTTCAGTTTTTTGGTTATAGATCTAAGAGTGGGATAGCTGAGTCCAAAGATGGTTCCATTTCAAGTTTTCTGAGGAAACTCCATACTGCTTTCCATAGTGGTTGCACTAATTTGCAGTGCCACCAGCAATGTCTGGAACTGGAGACTATCATGCTAAGTGAAATAAGCCAATCCCCAAAACCCAAGGCAATGGAGAGATAATAGCTAAAATATTCTCTCTGATGTTCTCTGTGCTATGTGGATGCTAACACACAATAGGGGTTGGGGAGAGAAGAATAGAAGTTCAGTAGATTAGACAAAGGGGAATGAGGGGAAGGGAGAGAGGATGAGAATAGGAAAGACAGTAGAATGAACCGGACATAACTTTCCTACGTTCATATATGAACACATGACCAGTGAAATCCCACATGCTGTACAACCACAAGAAGGGAAAGTTATACTCCATGGATATATGATATGCCAAAATACATTCTACTGTCATGTATATCAAAAAAAAGCTAATAAAATAAAAATAGTTTTTAAAAAAGAGACACTGCTGAACTCAACTTGGTTCAGGTATAGAAGGTAAAATGGAATGACACTGAAATCTTACAAATAGAATTGTCCTGATCATTTATTTAATTTTTGGGGAAAAAGGCAACGTATAGTTAAATGCATCAGTCCTCCACTCACTTCCCATTCTGGATTTCTATTTGCAGTGCCTCTTATTTATGGCTTTTCTTTTGCCAGTCTCATCATCTTACCCACTTGCTGTCCAAAATCCTTCATCTACCTATACCAAAACAAACAAAAATAAACAAACAAAACCTTCTTTTTCTATATCCCCTACCTTGTCTTCTTTCAATAAAAGTTTTATCTGATTAGCTACGCATAGTGGCGGACGCCGGTAATACTAGCCACTCAAGAGGCTGAGGCAGGAGGATCTCAAGCTCAAGGCCAGCCTCAGCAACTTAGTGAGCTCCTGTCTCAAAATGAAAAATAAAAAGGACTGGGGCTAGGGATGTAGGTCAGTGGTAGTCTGGGCTCAATCATCAGGACTGAAAACAAACAAAAACAAAAGTTCTAAGAAGTTTTATCTGACTGAAATAATTCATATACAACAACAACCAAAAAAAAGCCACAAAACCTCCAGGGAATAATTTCAAATTGAAAATAAGTTGCTTGCTACTCAAAATAATCCTTGCTCTATAGTTTGTAGAAGAGCTTTCCTGTGTTCTTTGCTTAGTCCTGCTATCCCAAACATACCCCATGCTTACAATCTCATTGTGTTAAAAACAGAACTAAATAAAAACAGTCATTCTTTCAGAAGATACAATGGCTGGCTCAACAAGCCACTAGGGACAAATACAGCAGTAGAGAAAATCTTTTAAATTTTATTTCTGGCAAACCACTTGAGCCAGTGCCCAAAGCGGAGGGAGAGTGGGGGAACCTTTCGTTCTTTATTCTAGTACTCCCTGCTAAAATTTTCCCAAATAATAAATGTAGACAAAGCCCTATTTGATATCTTTTCATACAATTCTTAAGTGAAAGGTAGCATACTAGGTAAGATTTAAGGGCTTTGACCAACTTCTGTATGACTTCTCAATTAATCACAGTGTCCAAATAAACGCAAGCCTTGCCATTATCAGAGCCAAATGATTCAGTGAAGATGTGCTCAAATTAATTTTTTAGGCATGAACTATCACCTCAGGCTCTTATTATCTTACTCTGTTTCTCTCCATTGTCATCAATGTCTTCTGGTAAATTTCATAATTCCTCAGAGTTTGAACTTGCCTTAACAGTGATTCTGTTTTTAATTGCTAATATTATTAGAGAGATTGACTTTCCCCTATTAAAAAGCAAAACAGACAAATGATGAAGGTAAGTAATTAAAGTTAATTTTACAAGATGTTAAACCCATTGACATATAGTAGACATTTAATGAATATTTGATGAGTGGATAAATGAGCTAATAAGTAAATTGGCAAGAACGTGTTCTTAAGCTTTGATGTAAAGGAATGATGCTTTGAAGAGATTGCAAATTTCTCTTACCTGGGAGTTATCATCTACTTGAACAGTGTCCCTCTGGTTTTGCTTCATAATTACAAATATATTCTGGTTGAACTAGCTCCAGAAACTTACCTCTCCACATTTGTTCAAACACTTCATCAGGTGGGACTTAACTTTCTGCAAACTGCACCCTCAGTCTGTCTTGAAGTGGCAGATACATCAGTTTTGTGCATACACATAAAAGAGACTTTGTGGCACTTGGCTTCAGCCTTGAAATCAAGCTTCATTGTCATAGCTGGTGCCCAATGATTCAGTCCTTGTGCTGGAGCCTAAACAACATTTCCTAGAATCTTTGTTCAGGGTTGTTAATCTTTTCCTTCCAGACCCACATGTTGTAGGCTCTTGGTTCTATAGGCTTCTCCTCTTGACTGGCTTCCTGCCCAGATCTATTATGCACATCAATTCCTCTGTGACCAACTCACTTCTCTGGGCTAGAAATTTTGACCTGGTCTGAATCCCAAAACCAACATCTTCATCCTAATATCCTTTTGCTAGTCCCAGTGTGAATTCCAGTTGTACATGAAGGGAAACCAGGGCAAAGTCTCTCCCTTTAACTTTCCTTCAGCCCAGCTCCATCCCAACTCCCACTTTAACTTGTCAGCATGTCTTAAGCTTTGCTTTCTGAGTTTTCTCAATGGAATAAGCCACTTATTTGGTACTTCCTGGTCTCCACCAGCCTGTTTTACTTCCCTATTGCAACTTCACCCTGCTTGTTGGTCCAGTGTGTCTTTGAACCACAAACAAAACCCAAAAAATTAAAACAAAAAAGTGAGGGGCTTTTCTGTTGACTCAAAACACCCCATACTTATAAACTGCTTGAATAATAATGACTAGGTACAGTTTAACAGGGATCTGAAATGTAAAAAACGATAACAATGCCTCTGCTGTGAAAGATCAGAAATGAAATATCTTAGACGTTAGTATATGTAATGATATGATGGACGCACCCTCCCCTAAGATGCTGCACCTTAGTACAACTTCCCCCACCAGGTGGATGATATTCACTCTAAGAGTTTGACACTCCACAGTTGATCTAATCCTAGCAAGGAGATCCCAGGCCACTCCACTCTACCTAAAGCAAGTGCTTCCTAATTGCAATTTTATCTATAGTGTAATATCTAGACATTCAGGATTCAATCAAATAATGTTCCTAAGCAAAATAAGAGTTATAAATATGTTTGTGAATGTACATGTGGAGTAGGTCTCCTGAGCCTCCCTCCCCCTTAAATTCTGATTACATAAATACTCCTTAGACTACTTTTTGAAAACTTGCACAATAATTGCTTCATTTTTAATGCTGAAAAGTGATGGTGGTATGTTGATTTAAGATGTTCATTGTTTTAGACATTGTTCTAGATATAGACATATCTTTATATATTTGTCCACATCCATAAGACCTACACCACCAAGAGTCAACTCTATAATAATGATAATGATGTGTCAGGGTCAGCCTATCAATTTAGCCCATGTACCACTGTGATGGAAGATGTTGATACTGGGGAGGCCATGCCTCTGGGGAACAGAGGGAATCTGTCCGTGCCTCTGGAGGACAGAAGGACATCTCTGTACCTTCCTCTCAATTTTCCTGTGAACTTAAACTGTTCAAAAATAATTAATAAATCAAAAATAGAACATTTTGATTATTCTTATTTTGATATTTTGATCACTCCATTTTAACAAAAGGGCATGGCTGCAAAAATGATGTGGAAGACGTAAACACACAAGGATGGAGCAAGCACCGTGGGTTCTCACAGGTATTCCCCTGAGCACTTCCAGCTACAGTAGGAAAGTGACAGATGGCAGACCAAGCAGAGGAACACACTTTACCCCACATGTTTCTAGTTGTGTATCATCACTGGGAAGTGAGATGTTAGAGAGGAATGATGGAAAAATACTTAGTAACTGACCTCAGTGTTCCATTTTATAGTTTTCCAAATCATTTTGGCCATTTCCCTCTACTTAGATAGAGCCCACAGAAGATGCCAACTTTCACCCAAGTTCCAAGACTTTGAGTTTATCCTCCCAACTGATGTAAGGAGAGAATATTCATGGTTTATAATTTGTAGTCATATGATAAAAGGAAGCTCTAACCAAAGACATTATTTAGCACAATATCATATTTGGAATTAAAACATGTAAGTGTCTGACCCTTCACAGAAAGTAGGTTCTGTGGGAAAGTTGCTTCTTGATGTCTGCTCCTATTCCAGCCTTTGAAAGGTCTCAAGACAAATGTGACTCATTTTACACTGCCAAGAGAAACATGTTATTCAAAACCATCCTTGAATTTTGAGAGCTATGATTGTACAGAAAACAGGTGAAAACAAATGCTTCCTTTAAAAAGGCATCAGTTGGGTAAGGTTGTAGCTCAACGGTAGAGTGCTCACCTAGCACATGTGAGGTCCTGGGTTTGATTCTCCGCACCATATAATAAACAGATAAATAAAATAAAAGTACTGTGTCCATCTACAACTAAAAATTTTTTTAATTTAAAAAATGCATCAATTATTGAGAAAAGGAAAAAGCCCAAAATCATACATGACTGTTGTGAATAAAGAATATATTTTATATATAATTCATCATTTATTTATATACATAATTTTTAACATCTTTCACTGCTTAGATTTTTAGACTCTACCAGCTATCTTTCTTTTCCTATAACTTTTTTTCCTGTGTCTGTATGTTTCAACTTCATACTATTTATCCCATTTATTTGAGCTCATAACAATACCACTCAGTTTTTCTGATCCAGGGCTACAAAAGTGGGGGGAAAGGCTTGACCAAAGACCTTTAAAAGAAAAACTGAACTTAGGAAAAAAAGAAGCAAGAGAAAAAACATTAATGCTGCTATTGTTTGAATCTTAACACTCCCCCAAAGTCTCATGTAGTAAAGGCTTAGTTGCCTTTAAGAGGTGGAGCCTAGAGGGAGATCTTCTGGTCTTTGGGGGGAGGATGCCCTCAAAGTCCTTTGTGGAACCCCAGCCACTTGTTTTCTCCCTCTCTCATTTCCCAAACAGAAAGTGAGTGGTTTTGCTCTGCCATGTGCTCATACCATGATTATGCCACTGCAGATCCAAAGCAAAGGGGCAACTGATCCTAGACTCAAATCTCCAGTACTGTCAGCTTGATGAGCTCAGGTATTTGTCATACTGACAGAAAGCTGACTAACACAAAGGTTTAAGATGATTGAAAAAAAGAACTAAAATAGGAAAGTGGCAAAGACATCTCTGCAGAAATTCTTCTCAAATGTCCCAATGTAAGGGCTTTCCCATTGTCAAAATTCATTTAGCATCAAAGGGTTACATGAAATCCTGTAGGGATAATGGAAGGTTCAGTATCTTGATGGTGGTTGTAGTCTTACTGGCTCACTAAATTGTTCACTTTATTATCATGCAATAAGTCCAGTTTATGACACAGAGATTATCCCTCAATAAATTTTATTGCAAAAAGAAAGCAAAACGTTTCTTTATGGTGCATAGATGAGTTAAGGGTTCAGAGAAGAAATGAACTGTGAATGATGGTGAGCTTTCACAATTTGTAAAAGCTGCTGCTTTGAATGTACTCTTGTAATCCATCATTTCTCATTGAGAAGTTGTAAAAATTGTGAAATGTGATCAATGTGAGATATTAGATACATCATATTCATTCACAATCATAAGAAGGTCACAAGGAAGAGAGATATAGTTTTTATTTGTGTTATTTCATTCATAACGTAAGAGTTTTACCCTATTAATGCTGAGAAATTGAAATGTTTCATATTTTGTGTTAGAATACACAAAATCTATGGATTGGAGAATAAGAATCTGAAAAGCATTAACTTTCTAGAACTGAGAGGGATCTGAGAATTCACTCTACTTTCAGGCTAACAAGTTAGCCTGCCAAATGCTTCGTGATCACTGGTAGCAGACAAAGGATAGTGTATTGCTCATGGAGATAGCATGGGGCAGAACATCAGCATTTCTTGTGGAATTTCCCTAGGCCTTCATTCTTGAAAGGTGAGGCAAAGACAGCCAAGCAGCACCTGCATGCAGCAGTTGTGTTGTGGTAGATGAACTCCAAATTTAGGGAAGCCAAATTTTTTATGCTGGATAGTAAACATGCCTAGCCTTTTCTGCAGAAGGAGATAATAGGTCTATCTTCCAAAGCTGTTCACAACACAAATATTCAGGAAAATAATCCAGAATGGACAGCCATAACTTCCACACTCCTGGGACCTGAAGAAATACGAATGGTCTGTGGAAAATTGCCCTCTATTGTTAGCAATTCTATTGTTAAAGAAAGTATTTTAGAGTATTTTTAATGTTTTAAACAAAATTATAACCAATTTATTGAAAATCCTCTTGTCCTCCAGATTCAAGCTTATTTTAATGTGCTTATATAAACACACTCAATTTGAGTCTGAATACCAAAAACTATACAACAAAGTTTATATTAATTATCAGAAAACAGACATGGTGGGGGTTAGTCCACAATGTCAGGCATGTACTAAACTTCCTTGTAAATTACCTCATACAATCAATAAAATCCAACTGTTAACATCTCTTTCAAATGATGAGTTCTTGCTTGTGAAATTCACTTCTCATTCATCAAGGTAACAGAAATGAAAAACTAATCCAGTCTCTAACCAGTTGCTCATAATCACAAAGGATATTTCACTATATCTTGGAAGAACCAAAATCAAGGAGTTTTATTTATTCAGTTTCCAGACTAACATTATGTAGAAATATTATGACAACGTATCTAATATCAAAAATATTATATTCCTAACAGGGCATGATAGCATACACCTATAATCCCAGCAATTTGGAAGGCTAAGGCAGGAGAATCCCAAGTCCGAGGCCAGTCTCAGCAACTTAGTGAGGCCCTACGCAACTTAATAAGACCTTGTTTCAAAAGAAAAAGCAAAAAAACTGGGGATGTGACTCAGTGATAAAGCACTCTTGGCTTCAATCCCCAGGATATAGATATAGATATGTAGACATAATATTATATTCCTTCTGTGATAGTCAGTTTTTCATCACTGTAACCAAAATACCTGGCAAGAACAGCTTAAAGGAGAAAAGGCTTATTGGGTTCCTGGTTTCAAAAGTCTTAGTACATAGTCGGCTGACTCTATTGCTCTGTGCCCCAAATGAGGCAGAGTAGCTTCTGTCAAGGAGAAGAAAAGTATTAAAATAAAAAATTAATCCCTATTTCTCATGGGAAAAATCTTAGGAGCAAATTTTCAAAAAGAAGAAGAAGGAGGGAGAAAGAAGAGGAGAAAGAAAAAGAGAAGGAGGAGGCTGTGGGGGGCGAGGAATCCTGAAAAAATAAGCCCCAGGCATGTTAAGACAATTTAACCACTTCAATCTCTCTAAGGTAGGTACTATGCTTGCTCCCCAGTGGGACTGTCCCTTGGGAGGGCATTCCTAGAAGAGCCTTAGGAGTTACAGGGCAGGAATTAACTGTGGGCACAACGAGGTCTACACAGTGAGCGCTCCCACTGGCCCTCTGACTTCAGAACTTGCTCTAAGGCACCAGAAACACAGACTAAGGTTTCAAGGTGCAAGTTAGTCACAAGAAATTAAATTTATATTTTAAATCAACTTTAAATCATTTTTTTTCAATTTGATTCTAGAGTCCCAATATGCATTCTGTCAAGTGTAAACTCTGAAATCTTTATAGTTCAAACAAGAAAACAATGAAGCATAATTCAAGTTGGTAACTCTCAGAAAACTTACTCAGAAAATGAGTTACATACATAATTCCAACACTATCAGAAGCATTTTAAAATTATTTTTTGGATTCTCCTGGGCTTTGTCAAAATATAAATTTGATTTTTGTATTTTAAATCTTGCAAAGTATTACATGAGCAAATTCTCATACTGAAAAATATAAATAAAGTAACCTTTCTGCCTACCACCTTTACTATGCATCTCTAAGCACTTCTTTCTACACATTTACATAGAAAGTGTTAGAATCTTAGCATGTCTACCATATCCAGCATTATTTTTTCAGTAGAAAGAGCCAACAAGAGTGAAATGGCCTACATTGCATGATAGTGACTTAGCTGTTGCTGGATCATTTGACTGTGATTTGGGAGGAGTGTTCCAGAAGAAATTCAAAGTTTGGATGAATGCCTAAGAGTGAAAATTTTAAGATCTCATCTTACCTTTACCTACATGATTCTAACTCGTAATTATTTCAAAGTTATTACACACACGCACACAAACACACACACACCCCTCAATGTCACTGAACCCCCTGTGCCCTAAGAATTCTGCTTCTCCTCTCATGTGGAGGCTGGAAGCTGTGTCATCTGTCAAACTCCAAATATCCCATCAGAAGTGAACTCAAGGCCCTGTCCTTCTGATGACTCAATGCCACTTCCAGACAAATGACTGCTGTCTCTTTTGTTAAGCTGCTCCTTTGAGCAGCTGGCAATAAGATCCTCTTCTCTCTTTAGTCATCACTTGACCGTCTGGTCCCTCATTAAGAATTTAGTACCACAGGGCTGTGGGTGTAGTTCGGTGGTAGAGTGTATGCTTAGCATGCACAAGGCCCAGCATCAGTGCCCAGCACACACAAAAGAGATTTCAGCACCCAACCTACAGTCTTCCTTTCACTCCAAGCCTGCCGTCATGCAAGGCAAATTCAACATCTGCAGGATGCATCATCAGCACCTTGGCCAGTAGTTCCCTAGCTTTATGTCCAGTGATCTTCGCCTTCGCTCCATCTCAATCACCAACAGCCACCGTCTGGCCTTGAATTTGATCATTAAAAACTGCACTCTAGGCCACCCTACAGCCACACTTTCTCTCACAGGCCCCATCCCCACCCCTACAAGTGCCTCTCCTTCCAGATGCCTTACTGCAGGCCTCTCACCATGAGACCGCTCCCTACACCAGTCCAGTGACACATTGGCCGCCCTGCATCCATCGGCCTCCTCCACTGGCCACATCTCTCCATCAGCACAATCCATGGCTCCTGCCTTTCCTACTGCTACCCTGAACTCTTGGCTCCATATTTCATCTGGCCAGTTTCTACTCATTCTTAAAGTCTTACTGAAATGCCACTTTCTTTGGAAGGTCTATCCAGACTTGTAAACTAAATAAGGTTCCCCTGTTAAGCCACCTTATAGGTTTTTGTTATTTTTCTTAGCTTCTCTTCAAATACACAAATTACCTTTTTGTAATTATGTTATTGTGGATTTGAACATGACAGATCTATTTTATTCTAGATTACATACATTGGTTGAGGGTAGAGACTAGGATTGTTTTACCCTCAATATCTATTAACTAGTACCATGCCTGGTACATAAAGGAAGTATGTTCAGATTGGCATGTGTGTGCACGTGCACACACACACACACACACACAATTTTCTTTTAGTATATGAATATCTGTGTTCTGTAAGCAATGATAAATCAAACAGAGCATTGTGCTACCTGACCCCAAAACTAATTGCAGCCACTTTTTTGAAAAACACACTAACTTCACAAACAGCTTCTTGCTGATCTCTAGAGTAGAAAGGTCTGTGTTCTCTGCTGAATGTTCTGTGGTTGAAAGGGACATTTGCCAAGAGGCTCAGCACTTTCTGTTGCAGACAGTGTAAAGAGAAGCAGCAGGGATAAAAACCCTGTGGAGGGGAAAGATTATCAAAGGGCCCTGCAGTTCAAAGATGCCCACAGGAGGTGTGCAGCCACAGGCTGTGCCACAGAGGAGGCAGGAGGGAGGCTCCTCTTTTGGTTCAAATAGCAGGATTCTTTAGATAGAGATGATGGCAAGATCTCAGAGATGGTGGAAACACCAACATTTCTTTCCACTCAGGTAGGGAGGCTGCAGTGCGATTTCTGTAGTCCAGGAAGGTGGAGGTCTCGACCTTCCCTTTCCTGCTCCCTGCGTGTCCCACCCAGTACAAGATTTCCCGAGGTGGTCAACCCTATATTCCAAAACATGGTACGAATCACCCTGTTCTTTTCTATTTTTTTTCTTTTTCTTTTCTTTTGGTACCAGGGATTGAACTCAGGGGCACTCCACCACTGAGCCACATCCCCAGCCCTATTTTGTGTTTTATGTAGAGAGAGGGTCTCACTGAGTTGCTTAGCACCTTGCTGTTGCTGAGGCTGGCTTTGAACTCATGATTCTCCTGTCTCAGCCTCCCTAAGTGCTGTTCTTAATGTCATTGTTCATGTAATTCTTGGTGCAAATCTGGAAGAAAAGAAGAAGAAAAACAAGAAAAGCAGAGAAGAGAAGAATGAAAGAGAGTTCAAGACGATTTAGCAGTTTACAAAAAATCCACTACTAATGTACATGGAGGAGTGTCGACGGAAACAATTGCAGTTCATTTCCTCATTATTCCTTTAATCAGCAAGGACCAAACCCAGATATGTGAACAACCTGGGCAGCTGTTTACTTTATATACTTTCACTGTGTAAATAAAGACTGCTGCAACGTTTATTAGAGAGGAGTCTGCATTGTGTGAGGTGGGACCAGGTAAAGGAGGGAGGGGGCCAGAAAACAAAAATAATTGGCAGGAGTGCTCAGTTGCCTGACGGTTGTCCCAAGCTTTAACCCCAGAGTTATGTGTCTTACTCAGAAGTCCCACAAATTATAGGGCCTGTTCTCCTCAAAGGCAGTTTAGCCTCTTTCTTGGGGATTTCAGTCCCATACCTCAAGCAGAATCAAAAGTACACTGAAGCCAAGCGCAGTGGTGCACACCTGTAATCCCAGCACTTAGGGAGGCTGAGACAGGAGAATTTTGAGTTCAAAGCCAGCCTCAGCAACGACGAGGTGCTAAGCAACTCAGTGAGACCCTGTCTCTACATAAAACACAAAATAGGGCTGGGGATGCGGCTCAGTGGTTGAGTACTCCTAAGTTCAATCCCCGATACCAAAAAAGAAAAGCATGATGAATTGATACATAGTACTGTCTTTAAAAGAAGCCGTGAAAGACTTTTATCCAAAGTTAAAAATAAACAGACTGGCGTTCAAAGGATTATATGATTAGCAGAAATATCTGGGTCTACACATTCCCAATTAATATTTTAAAAAATCTAAATATCTAATAATATGCCTATACCTACAGTACTTTTATAAAAATCAAAATATACAATGCTATACCAAATATAGCAAACAGGGGAATGGTTTAATCTTGTTTGAGCTGGTTTGATTATTTTAGTCAAACATTTAAGTACTTTTAAGTTCAGTCACTTGAGCAAAACACAAACAAATCTTTGAAACTACAGCACATCCTGGAAAGAGTAAACACCACTACTGTTCACTTGGCAAGAGAGGTTATAAATCAATGCCCCAAGATCCCAGCTGTAAAGAACGTTCTGGCAAGACCCATTTGCATGAAACAGAATCACCAGGCTCAGGCTTTTGATTTCTCAGTATTTACTCAGAGCAACAGACAAGAAAACAGGGCTCTGGGATCATTTAAATAAACACCCTGCCCTAGGTAGTGGAGAAGGAAGGAGTACAATGTAATTTGATGGTAGATGAATTTAAAAGCAAAGGAGACTAAAAAAGAACGGTTATAGCAACCTAACACCAGTTTACTTTCTAAAGCTGCAGGGGAAAGAAATGGCAAAGCTTTCTATTTTGGTCAACTTTTGTTCTAAAAAATTGAATTAAAAATAACAATACCTAATCATCTCTAAATTTTTTCAACTAAAGATACCACAAAAGATGTTTCAATTTTTTTAAGAATGTTTTTGTTGGCTCTGAAAATCATGGTTTGAAAATAGCTTGCTTTGCATCTTCTTTCTATACTACCTTTCTAAAAATACATTTTGAAATGCTTAATTATGAGAAAGCTGTTGCATGTTTATCTTTCATCATTCATGAAATCTCTCTACTTCCTTCACCTCTAACTGAAATGTTCTCTGTTTTCAGCAGTTTGCAAGATTTTTCAATAAGGAACAAGCTTTGTTTAACATGTAGCTACATATATTTTTAAATGCATAACTAAGTTCTCAAGAGAGAAAGGGAACTCAGACGCAAGGAAGAAGACTGGAGGCAGACCTGGAAACATGGGGCTGGCCCAGTGACAGGTCTAAGTATGGCAAAATTCTAGAGTTAAGTCATTGTTATAATACCCCTGAGAATATTTGCATTTGTGGCTATGCTGCCTGGAATAATCTTCATAGAGTTGCAAGCATCTAGCTTGTATATCTTCAAGTGAGGGAAAGTCATAATTAAAATTCTATTTATGAAAATATCAACTATATTATAGTCAGGGCATAGAATTCATAAGGCATGAGTGTATATAGTCATACCTCACATAAAGACATCTGTCAAAGATGGACCCATAAGATTATAATGTACTGCCTAGTGGTAACACAGTGCAATGCGTCACTCATGTGTATGGGGTGACATTGGTGTAAACAAACCTACTGTGCCACCAGTGATATAAAAACATAGCACACACAACCACATATAGTACAGAATACTTGATAATGATAATTACTGTGCCACTGGTTTATACTATATTTTATCATTATTTTAGAGTGTATTCCTTTAACTTTAACATACAAAAAATGTTAACTATCCGTCAGCCCTGTTATGCCAACAGTAGCTTTATACAGCCCATGTTTACTGTGTCTCTGGTTGCATCATTTTCTCTTATGTTAATTTAATTCCTTGTTATGTGTTAATAAAAGCCCTAGGAAACAATAGATTTTACACATACACACACAGTGTAAGTGTGTAGTTGGCTAGACCCTCTAGGTTTGCCTAAATACATTCAATAATGTTTACACAATGACAAAATTGTCAAAACACATTTCTAGGAATTTATTCCATTAAGTAATGAGTGACTACATATAGCTTGCACTATCAAAACTGGCTGCTTCAGAGTAGAACAGTTTATAAAATCTTAGGTTGAACCATATGAAGTTGCTGACATTTTAGCATTTAAGAAACAAGATTATCCAGTAAGAGTACTTGCTCAGTATATTTGCTTTGCCCTATACAACTTATCCCTGTCCTCAATGACCTTGGGAATCTTTCATTGCTGTCTCAGTTTCCCTGAGTAATTTTCATTCTTAGATTTTATCAGAGAATTGTCCCTGTGAATCTCTACTTCCTGGAGTCCCTCTTCTCACCTTAGCCAGATATCCAATCATTCAGTCGCATCCAGTTTCCTCTAGATGGACCTATGTATGGGAAAAAAAGGTGTCTAATACATAATCGAAAGTGAGGTTAAAACAGGAAAGAATCTGGAACTCACTAGTACAATTAAGGGTCAAACCATCTGTAAAACCAACAGACCTTTTATGTTTCCAAAGATGATCACTTCATTCCATATACTACCAAGAGAGTCTCCATGTTTTCTCTTTTTTGACATAAGTTACATAAGTCCTTTTTTGGTTATCTAACCTTGGTGAGTGCCAAGCTCCAAAAAGGAAGTTAAAGAAAAGGGTAAAGATTTCTCCCATAATTTTTGTGGGGAATCTTCACTTTCCAGCCATACACCAGATGCAAGGAAATGTTCTTGCTCTAGTGCCATCTGTCATCTCAGCTGGGATAGAATCACATAATGAGGGAGTAGAAAAAAGAAATAAAATGACCTGGCTTGAAAGCCTGTCACCTGCTGTTACTGATTATACTTAACTTCTCCACTTGTAGCATCTTTGTCTATAAAGTGCAACATGAGTCATGTCCAGCCATGTACATTCATTGTCAGACTCAAATCAAACAAACTTTTTAAAATATTTTTGAAATGCCAAGGTACAAAGATGTTGTTGGGGGAATTTACATAGAGAATGGGGTTGGGATAGCATGGTGTTAGGAAATCCACATAGAAAAAAACAGAAGGGGAAAAACTAAGCCTTTGCAAAAAGAATATTTATTCAGAGCACATAAAAAGGCCTACTGAAATTGTAAAGAGCTGGCATACTTAAGGATGAAGGCTGTCAATTCCTCAGATGTAGGCCTTCTGAGTCAGAGGATGACATCGTAGGTCCAGCATGCTCCAGGCGTAGCATAGAGACCACTACTTCTTACTACACCAGTAATTCAGAGGAGGTTCCATGGACATTCTGCACTTCCTATACACCAAACAGTCAAAAAGGGACAGTCAAGTTTGCATGTGGGCAAACTCCATGCCAATACCTTTAGGGTTCATTAGGACCTGTAAAATTTAATTCTAATTATTGCAGTATTTTCTCACCTGAGAATCACTTTAACAAATATTTTCCATTTTGAAAAATAGAGTGATAGATGTGGCTGTTGGAATATAGTCTTCATTACTCCATAAAAGAGGAGTGTAACCATCTGAAGCACCAGAAAAAAATTGACAAAGATCTCTGTATAGACTATTAGATTGGATGGGCATAGCTGCCCCAGACTTCTAGAAGTTGACCCTAAGGGGACTTCTGGGACTTCCAGTTATAGGCAGTTGGTTGCAGAAAACAAACTTCTGTCAGACCAACATATTGATTGAAAAAAAAATCACATGGAAAGTGATCAGTAAATTATGGAAGTGCACTTAAATGAACAAAAATTCCGGAAAGCAACAGGCCATGGTCTCTCACAGGCCATCTTCTTCCATAGGACATTTGCTGGTTCTGACCACATTACAAAGATCAAAGCTGGTACATGTAGAAGGACCACAGGGGTGGGTAGAGAACCCAGCAAAGCTTGTGACCTTCAAACAAGTGGCCACAAGAACTGGGAAATGACAGTTTCTCCAATTTTCTCCCTAGTACATTTGCTGAATTCTGAGTCTAAGCACATGATAGGGAATTTCTGTAAAGTAGATTAAAATCTCCAGTAACTCCACAGTAATTTGAGGGGAAAAAAAAAAAAACATGTAGGAAAAGGGACCTGAGTCAGAAACATGGTTGGTCTCCCTGATATGTTCATCATATCTGGATATAGAATATAGTAAGATCCTACAAAGTAGACCAAATTTTATCCATCATTCAGTACTCTCGATCAAAAGTATGAGAAAAATAGGCCTGAGGGAAACAGTCAGAAGCAGAGCTTGGGGGGGAGGTCTCCTGAGACTTCAACCCAGGGCTGCCCCCGCAGTCTCTAGGGTTAAAGTGCCCAGCAATTCATCTGCCTTACAGAACCTAATCTGGTGGGAGTAGCATCCTGCAGAGCTGTGAGTCTTGCCTTATACATAATATCTGGCATACAGTAACAAGTTATTAGCCTGAAAAAGAGGGAAGAAAATGTGATCAATTATCAAGTGGGACAAAAAAACAATGCAAAGAAAAAAAATGGACATTGTAGTTAGTATTGAAGGACTATGAATGACAAAATGATCATCACTTCCCATTTAAAGAAATAGGAAGAAAATATAACAAAAATTATAAAGGGATGTGGAATTTAATTAAATATTTGGAATCTGTAAAAAAAATAATCATTCTAAGACTGAAAATATAATATCTGAAATTAAGAGTTCATTGTTTGAGTTTAACAATGGTCAAAGGTTAATTAAGAGATTCCAGAGATAGATCAGTATAAAATATTTGACCAAAGCCTAGAGACCACAAAATAAAACATATCATTCACATGCAAGTCATAGTTACAATGCCCTGGATTGTTATTCCTGGAATTCCTAAAGAGAAAAGAAAGAAAAGACAGTATAAATTGAGGAAGAAAACATGGTCACAAAGTTTTCCAAATTCCTAAAGAGAAAAGAAAGAAAGGACAGTATAAATTGAGGAAGAAAACATGGTCACAAAGTTTTCCAAATTCTTAAAGTAAGCGATTCTCACATTCAAGAATCTCAGCTAGGGGCTGGGATTGTGGCTCAGTGGTAAAGCGCCTGCCTCGCATGCGTGAGGCACTGGGTTCGATCCTCGACACCACATAAAAATAAATAAAATAAAGTTATGTCCATCTACAACTAAAAAAAATCTTTAAAAAAAAAAAAAAAAAAGAATCTCAGCTAAACCCAAACAGAATAGATATAAAGAAAACTATAACTAGGCATCTCACAACCCTACTGCTAAAGTCAATGATTGATCCCAGTAACTGCATGGTCAATGTGCACAACAGTCCACATCCAGATGGAATGTACTAAAAATTATTTTATTGTGTTTGTTTAAAAGGAAATTTACTTCTACAAATTTAAAACAAAAAAAAAAAACAAATGAAAGATGACTAAATTATTTCTTGTTTGAAGATGATAGTTACTTTTCAAAATGAAAAAAGCCATTTGTTTCTAGTTGTCCCATATCAGACAGACAAAACCAACCACAGGAAGAATTTCCATGACTGACTTGTATGAGTCAATTAGCATATTGAGAAAGTAACTCAAAAGAAATGGAGTTAAGAATGTTGTCTTCACTTTCACTTTGTATACATATTACTTCAGAAAGCTTGACTGAGAATTGCTCATGACACAAGAATAACAGAGAATCTGGCATAAATTGTAGCAGAATCAGAGGTGAAGACTCAAAATTTATGATGTCCATACTAGGTACCAGGGATTTTTCTCATCTCTCCACAGATATCCTCATGGGTATGAAATGATCTTTAGATAGATCATAAATGGATATTAAAATAACCTCATTCATTAACCTGAGTAGTCATTTAATGTAAATCATTTCAGAAAGTCTTGTATCATCAGGTCCATTTCAACTTCATTTTCCTTCTATCTAGAAATAAGCATTCATTCTAGCTGTCAGCTTCTGGATTAGCTTGAGCATTCAGATCCCAGAGGAATCAGCCTAGTTTCCCACCAAGTCTGTTTTTCAGGAACTGAGCATGCGCTCCCCTCCTCCCTTCTGGCAGAAACTGCAGGCCTCTCCCTTCCTAGCTCACACCACCTCCTCCCTGCTGCAAGCCTGGCTCTGAAGAGGGACAGAGCTGCAGCTAGTTAGTTCCCTCTTTTCCAGCACACACATGCCTCTTCTTCTGAACTGTTTCTGCTAATCACTTTGGAAAACAGGGGTAATTGAAATCACAAACACAATGCGATTAGAAAACTCATGCTTGGAGCCATGCTTCCTGTAACACTCTTTACATCTGAAATTAGAAGTGCATGCAGTTGGGATCCATCCCTACTCCCTGCCACCAGTCACCTCCTTTCTTCCTAGGCCCCATCCATTGATTAAATTAAATCCTGATGATGTCATGAAAACATCTGGTGTCTTTGGTGACTCTAGGCTCTCAGTACTCAGTTCACAATCCTGAGACCCCAGAAGAGATCTCTGCCATTTCCTCCAGAAGTGGAAATCCGCAAGGTAAAAGTGCCATTATCATCCAGGGTCTTTCATTTCCCCACCCCTTACAGAAAAGGGAAAAGAGAAAATTTAGAAGAGAAAGAGTCTCACAATCAAACCCAGTGGTATTTTTCCCTGCTCCCTTTGAAAGGATCCATGTACCCATCTATCATAAGGAAATTTATACAACGAAAATTTACCATCTATTAAGAAATCCCTGAAGTCCTCAAATTTCAAATTAATGGTGCTAATCTCTCCTACTTCACTCAATAGAGTCACTCTTTTTCCAAGTAAGACATATAGGAGTTACCTTTTCTTCCTCCTTTATCCTTCACATTTGATGGAAAATATTATTCTCCTATATATTCTATAGTCATTCATTCTCACTCTTTTCTGTTTTTTGTTGAAAGCATTTGCTAATTACCCTTGACATATCTTGAATAAAATTATTCCAAGTCACTATTGAATTATCTCAGAAGAAAATGACACAAGTTAATGTTCAAAAATTTATTTTCTATATTGTTCTCTTATTTCATTTTAATGATCACTTTTTCTATTGTTTTAGGTCAAGAATTTTGGGTCAGACCTTAAATAACCTTGCTTTCAACAAGCAAAGTCATTGCACAGTTCCTGCTTAACTCTTTATAAGCACAATAAACTAGGAAAGGCAGGGTTACTTTGCTGCCTCTCTGCTGCCCTAGCTGGATTCCTGGTATTTAACATCCAACGCAAGCAGAGGAACACAGCACCTAACACCTTCTACCTCTGTTCATATCTTTCTCTCCATTACCAATTCTGTCTCAAGAACACATCACTCTGACTGCTGGGAAATGTCAGGATTCAGAAAGGAAGTTTAAAATTATGTAAGAAAATAGCTCAGTGACCTCAATTTCCTTGCCCCTTTGATAAATAATTTGTGGCTTTATAAAACTGAAAGCATATTTTAGAGTTCAAGTAACTTTGGAGGTAAATCATTCAAGGCTCATAAAAATGTACACATAGCATTTTGCAGATACCAAATCAAATAGCTAAAGTGAGGTGAAACCAAAACAGGGCAGAATCATGTATGTACACGCTTCTAGTCCTAGAACTGCAGGCAAAGCTGTCTATCTTTTACTGTGTGGCATAAATTCTAGAATAGAATGGTAGGTAAGCTGTTCAAGTTACTTTTTTCCAACTTTCGAAGTATCTCCAATACCTAGTTTTGATGGCTTTTAATGAAGGACACCACTTATGGGTTGCAACCTAGAACTTCAGAACAACTCAGGGCCTAACAAAGCCATTGTCCTCTGCCTCTCTTCTGTACCTGCTGAGGACACTTGGAAGGAAGTCAGAGCTGTGAGCAAAGACACAATAAGGACAGAGGTGGGATAACACAGGAAGAAGCTCTGCCCCTGAAGAGTGAGAAAAACAGACGTGGGGATCTTAACCAGGCTGTGAATCACAGGAGTAAGAGGAAACTAGCTCTGACTGATATACTGTTTGCTTTAATTCCCTTTGTAATTAACATTAAATGACTACTCCAAGACCCTCCAGCAATTAGTGGAAGGCTCCCAAACAGAATACACAACTTCAGTCCTCATTGAACGTACTTGGAACAAAAATTCTTACAATTAGGTTAAAACTAGGACTCCCAGCATCCAACAGTTTTTTTTTTCAAGCCATCTATCAGAACAGTACTTTCAAGAGAATCCAGATCATGAGACATACTTCCTATGTTCCTTCAACCATCCGGTATACATTAATATCACACATAGAGAGCCAGGTGCGGTGGCGCAAGCCTGTAATCCCAGCACTTAGGGAGGCTGAGACAGGAGAATCGCGAGTTCAAAGCCAGCCTCAGCAATGGCGAGGTGCTAAGCAACTCAGTGAAACCCTGTCTCTACATAAAACACAAAAAAAAATAGGCCTCGGGATGTGGCTCAGTGATTGAGTGCCCCTGAGTTCAATCCCTAGTACCAAAAACAAGCAAAAAAAAAAAAAAAAAAAAATCACACATAGAAAGAGCCAAAGCTCTTTCAGCAGCCTCCAACGTCCTCTACCCTATGAGCACATACCTTCCATTCTAACCAGCAGCCTCTAGAGACTCAGATCCTGCAGGACTCCTTTCCAGTCTGTTTTGATCCATGGAGCTGCTTGCTGCCCCGGGGCTCTTGCACTTCCTGTTGCTCCTCTGATACCTTCATAACTTATTCCCTTGCTTTCTTTAAGTCTCTGCTCAAATACTACCTTTCCAGTGGGGCTTCTCTAACTACATTTTCTAAATTTATAAACTGTGACTCTCCAAGACTCTTATCTTCCATCCTTCCTTGCTTCTGTCTATGGTACTTATCAACTTGTAGTCTATAAAATATAGCTTCCTCTGTCTGTCTCACAGGAATGTAAGCTCTATGGAGCCAAAAGCTTTTCTCTTCTTTTTCTTATTGTTGAATCTAACATCAAAATTAATGTTGAGGAGGACTCAACAACTATTAGAGAATGAATGAATAAGATAGACTATGAAACGTGTTCTTCATACTTTAATGTCATAACTAACTAGCTTTCTGACCTTTGACAGATAATTACTGTGAGCCACTTTTTCCATTTTCTCATTTGAAGATAATCGTTCTTCCCTATAAAGACCACAGGAGACAATGTATTATAAAATCACTCTAAAAAGTATTAAATACTATGTAAGTTAAATTTCTGTTTAGAAAAATTGTTGGTTCAATTAATAACTTTGGTCAGGTGAACAGAAAGAATATATATGTGATAGATATAGATATGTTATTAATATATGTGTACATGTGTATTATTCATATGTATGCTATTTATATGTATGGTTCATTGGTATGTTTAGAGAAGGAGAAAAAGAAAAAGGAGAAGTCAAATCATCCATGGTCTTTTTTTTTTCCAATTAAGAAGTTAATGAAGAAAACAGGAACTGGCAAAAACAAACACGAAACACAATATTTTAATATTTCTCTTTTAATTTAGTGACTAAAATTATTATAGCTTCTGTGAAATAAACTAGTCAGCAGAATGCAAGTTTCTTACGAATGGGGACTTGAAGACTTTCATCCATCTGTGCTCTGAGTCTAACAGAAAGTGGTTTGTATGTTGGAGTGAACCAGTAACAAACAGAAACGGGCGAGTGTCTGCAACAGAAAATCAAGGGCACCTGGGAACAGAGGAGGCCTGGTGTTGGAAGTCACCTTGCTTATCTGGAAGCCATCTCTTCCTTGACTTTAAGGATGAGTGGACATTGTTGAAAGGTACATGGTGGTTCCTTCACAGTTCAGCCCAGCGTCATGGTAAACTCAGGATGTCCTAAAGACAGAGGCCGAGAATGGTTGGCCGAGGAGTCCCAGGGGTGAGGGTAGAAGTCACAATCAGTGTGGCTCAGAATTATTGTTGTATACCAAATTGGTTTTATAAAATGCTACTGGGTTGGCATTACACTGTGTATTAAGTTATTTAAATCCTCATGGGTTTTAGACCTGTTCAAACTGAACTTTCAAAAAAAATGAAGTTGTGGGGAGTTGCCCATGCATGGTAGTCTCCTCATGGAGCTTCCTTGAAAAATAAAATTAAAATTAAAGCAGAACAAAATTAAAGGCTGGTGAAATTAACTAATAATATTGACATTTCTGGAAAAAAATCAGCTTTAGAGAGACCAAAAGCGGGTGGTGGAGACTGAGTGTTCCTTTATTGTTGTTCTCTTTTGATCTTTTCACTGCTCCTACCTTATTTTAGTAATGTTTCCAGAGACTGATTCAACCTCTCTCTCCCACTTTAATAAAGGTTCATTAGTGGATTAGAAGAGATTTGAAACTGAGCCCAGTGGAGTCAGCAGAGACAAGTTCCAAACAACCATTCAGCGCATTTTGAAAAGTACCAAGCTAGCAACTTGGAAAAGAGCCACCCATAAAATTTGGGTGTACTGGTATATGTAGAGCCCTGCTAAACAGGCAAGAATGAAACACTGACCCAGTGAAAAGTGGTTGTGTCCGATTGAATCGAACACTGACAACAGAGACACAGCCCATTGGCATGGAAAATAAGGGGAGATATACATCCGCCATGTATATTTCATAAAAATAAGCAAGTAAGTGTGAACTTTTGGCCTGCACTACTCTAGAATTCCATCATCCTCTGAAATCTGTAAGCCTGTCTCAACAGCAGTACGTCCCACGATCCCACCTGGCCTACAAGGGAGGTGAATCACAGGTGTTGGCAAGGATGCAGGTGTTTTACCATGAATGCATGTCTCAGCTACATCTGAAGCTCTTCCAGGGAAGGAATGGTGGTGAAGGATATTATTGACTTCCTCCTTTTCCCCCTATTTCCATAGGCTTTTAAAAAACATTTCCGAAACAGGTGACATCTTTTAAAACATAGGTAAAAATACTTCAACCTCCTTCTTAATATTACCAATAATGATAATAAGCTAACATTTAAGCACTTGCAAATTTTCAAAGGACTCCATAGTTGTTAGCTCATTCAACATTTAGAGAAATCCTAGAACACATTGTGGCCCACACTCCTGATTGTCTGACTCGAGTTAAATCTATATGCCCTTCTCCTTTCAAATTCAGGCAGGATTGGAAGTCAATATATAGAAGAGATGTCTGAACACTCCTGTCCTTTGCAGCACTATTCACAATAGCCAAATTATCGAGTCAGCCCAACTATTAACAGATGCAGTCAACATACACGATGGAATATTATTCTACTTTAGAAAGAGAAAAAGTTCTGACATTTGCAAGAACAGGGATGGACATTAGCAGTTAGGGAAATATAAATCAAAATTACACTGACATTTTCTCTCATTTCAGTCAAAATGGTAGCCATCAAGAATATAAACAATAATAAATTCTGGAATGGATCTGGAGGGAGAAGGAACAATTTTACACTCTTGGTGGGATTATAAACTACTATAACCACTATGGAAATCTGTATGGAAGTTCCTCAAAGGCCTAGGAATGGAACCACTATATGACCCAGCTTTACGACTCCTCGGTATTTATCCTAAAGAAGTAAAGTTATCATAATACAGTGAAGGATACATATACATATTTATAGCAGAACAATTCACAACAGCCAAACTATGGAACAAGCCTAGGTGTCCATCAACAAATGAATGGATGAGGAAAACATGGCATATAAACACAATGGAATTTTATTCAGTCATTAAGAAAATGAAATGATGTCATTTGCAGGAAAATGGATAAAATTTAAGAACATTGTATTCTTAAAATAAGCAAAATAAGCCAAACTCAGAAGGTCAAGGGTCGTATGTTTTCTCTCATATGTGAAAGTTAGAGAGGAAAAAGGAAAAAGAAAAGTGGGAGATCTCAAGAAAATCAAATGGAAATCTGTAGAACAGAGGAAAGGGAGGCGGAGGGAGAAGAAAAGGGCGAAGGGGAGGGAGTGGGTAACACTGGGGAATTATTGGTCAAATCATATTGTTATAGTGTGTGTATATAAGAGTATGTATGAACAGATACTGCCATCATGTACAACTATAATATACTAAAAAATGTGGGAAATAAAATGAATGGAACATTGTACCATGTAAAATAAGCTGAACACAATTCCTCACTTATATGTGGAAGCTAAAATATTAGAATTTGTAAAAGCAGACAGTAAAAAGGGGGTTACCAGAGGCTGGAGGTGAAAAATAATGGAGAGAAGACAGCCAATGGGTATGAAGCCCCACTAAGACAGGAGGAATAACTTTGATGTCTTTTCAGAGCTGTTGCATAACATAAACTCAATGAACAATCGAGTACTTTACATTTCAACATCACTTATAGAGTGGATCTCAAATGTTCTTATCATAGCTGATGGCAAATGTTTGAGGTGATGGATGGGTTGCTTGACTTGATTTGGACACTTTATATTCAGAAATCATAACATGATTTTGTGCCCCATAAATACATTCAGCTCTAATTAATCAATATATAATTCAAAAAAATTCAAGTCAAAGCGGCCAAGAGACACTACTTTGTTCCATAAATGAGTTTTTGCTTAATGGAACTTACAGCAAAGCTTGTATTTTTTTTATAGAAATCCCAACTCAGCTTTAATTCCATTTCCCTTTCCTTCTCTTCTTGCATAAAAAGTTCAAGAACAAGGAAAGTAGGGAGAAAACAAAAGATACAAAAAGCCTCATTTCTCTGACTATTGATTAGCAACACCTGTTTTGGGACTTCTCTTTGTTTAAGCCACTGTAAGTCACAATTCTGTTATTTGCAGCCAAATACATTCCTGACAGGCACTGTTAATATTGACTTTTGCAGATGAGGGACCTGAAGCATAAAAAAAAGGTGACACAATTGATCGGAGATCACCCAGGTGGTAAAGGGAAAAATCTTGAGTTAATCACAAGCACTTACCCCAGGGCCTGTATTATAAATCACCATGCCTTGCTGATGCTTCTAGCAACTATTACTTTAGAAATATGGACATTTTTAAATCAAAATAAAGCACACTTTTCACCTCACACTTCAAAAATATAGCCATTATTATGATTATTTCACTCA